>OLKM01001684.1:88125-100625 GCA_900291075.1 Melanogrammus aeglefinus
CCCCACCCCCCTTCCTCGTTCTACCTTCAAAACTCACTCGCCCGGATCGCCGGGAGATTGTTATCTCTCTCAGCTTTGTATGAAAATCAAATTGGGAATTCCTTTTTTTATTTATTTATTTTTCGTTTCTCTCTCGGGCTGCCTCGATTCACTTCCGCGCAAACAAAGAAGTTGTTTTCTTATTTTCATGTAAATGTCCGTTTTATAAGAGGCGACAAGTGTAATCAATCTTCCTCAAAGACAAGGTAGGAGGCCCTGCCAGAGCGTCGGCGTGGGGTGGGGGTGTGGTGCTGGGTGGGGGTGGGGGGGGGTGTGTGTGGGTGGATGGCTGGGCCCTGGGTGTGGGGGTGGATTAGTGGTGCTTAGTAGCTGGGGGATCATAAAACAAGGAAATTGAAAGTGATATTTAATTGACACTGCCATTTCCACCGCACAGCGCAAGTTCGGCGCGCACAGAGTGACATGCGCGGCGGGCCGTCTCGCTGTCCTGCAGGTGAGGGAGGGGAGGGAGAGAGAGGGAGGGAGGGAGGGAGGGAGAGGGAGTGAGAGGGAGAAAGGGAGAGGGAGGGGGAGAGAGAGAGAGATAGGGAGAGAGAGAGAGAGAGAGAGAGAGGAGAGAGAGAGAGAGAGAGAGAGAGAGAGAGAGAGAGAGAGTGAGAGTGAGAGAGAGACAAGGGGAGATGTATAGGGCTAGGGCTTTGGAGATTTTTCTTCTCGAGCCCAGCTGTCAATCTCACAACATAGTACCACGAAAGCCTGTTTATATATATATATACTATATATATATATATTTATTTATACATGTATGTATGTATGTGTGTGTGTGTGTGTGTGTGTGTGTGTGTGTGTGTGTGTGTGTGTGTGTGTGTGTGTGTGTGTGTGTGTGTGTGTGTGTGTGTGTGTGTGTGTGTGGGTTTGTCGGTGCATGTGTGGATGTATCTTTCGTGCATGTGTGTAAATATAGGTCTGTGGGGGTGCGAGTGTGCGTGCCTGTGTGTAAATATATGGGTGTGTACTGTGTGCATATGTGCATTAATGAGTACATCAAGGTGTCTGCATCTATGAATGTGTGTGTGTGTGAATTTGTGTCTGCATGTGTGAAATGTGTGTGTCTTCCATCCGTTTATGCACGTCTGCGTGAATGTGTGTCTGCAATGTGCGCGCGCGTCCGTATATGTATGCGTCGATGAATGTGTGAATGTGTGTCTGCATGAGTGAATGTGTGTGTGTACAGGTGTGTGTACAGGTTTACCCGTAGATAAACATACTATAAAAGGTCTCCCCGTCTGCGTGGGACTCGGCCCTCTGGTCTTTTGGACCCCCGGTCCAGCCCGGTTATCTGTTGGAAGCGATACTGCAGCCCAGACTGTGAAACTCAGCCCTCTCCTTTTTCTCCTCCACCGGGGAAAACGTAGAACTTGGTACCCCCTCGGCCTGCTGGTGCCACCCCTCCCGCCGTGGTCCTGGAAAGTGAGACGCCCTTTCACACTTCTACTATTAGATAATACATAAACGAGCGTGTCCGGTGTCTTACCCGGGGAAGTGGAGTTTGGGCAGCTCTCGCAGCTGTGTGGAAGTGAAGAGCACCCAATCAAAATGTCACCACCCGATCGGCCTAAATCCAAAGTCATCTAATTGGTCTTCATCTAAATTAGTCTAATTCATCCAAATCTATATTAAACTAACTTTCAGTGATACCCTACACTACCGTGCGCATGTGTGTGTGTGTGTGTTTGTGTGTGTGTGTGTGTGTGTGCATGTGTGTGCGTGGATGCGTGTACGTCTCACTCCTCAAGAACCCCCCCCCCCCTCGCCCGTTTTGAGCAATTAAATCTCCATAAAATGAATTAACTCTCATTCAATTAGAACACAGTTTGTCTCCAGCCCCATGCTGCAATAAAACCAGAGGACAGAAGCACAGCACAATTACCGCGTGAGATAGCGCTTTCCAAATGGAAAGTGACACTGTCTAATTAGAATTACCTAATGAGACCAAGAGGGCATCTGTAGCCTTGAAGACTTGGGAGAGACTCAAGCCCGGGGTCCGCCACCAGAGACAGGCCTGTGAGGTGTTTGGCGCCCTGACCCCGGATCAGGAGTACGACGTGATGCCTGTGTCACGTTGTCATGGCGTTCGGTCATCGCCTTGGTCCCCGTGTTTTCTTGGCTTGTTGAACAACGTCATGGATTTCTGTTTATTTATTTACATATGAATGCATCGATTCTTTACTTATGTATATCTTAATATGGTCTTTTATGCGTAAATATTTAACCTTAAAGAAGATAAATGTATATTTTTGTGCATTGTGTTGATTATGTAATTTCAAAGAAAGACACAATTGGGATACCTTCCTTTGACGAGGAACCATATGCTAGTAGCATCTTTATTTTGTATGAAATAGTATTCGTATAAAAGGACATCTTTTTCCCTCTCCCTGTCTCATCTCAAAGCCCCCATCGCGGCTCAGCCGTCTGCCAGAGACGGAGAGCTATTTAAGGAGCTGGAAGGCTGACCTACACAGGGTTTGGGGAAGGAAAGCGTTGGGGACAGGCAGCAATTGGTGTCAAAGAGGGGCCAAACGGCGATGATTTATAGCCGGGAAGAGTTGACTGAGCGAGAAGCGGATAGGGCTGCCACAATTACCCTGACTGCTAAACCGACACACACAGGCTGAATGTTGTTCCTCTGGCTACTGCCGAAGGGGCTGCCTGGAGCACACACACGCAAACACACATACACACACACACACACATACGCACGCGCACACCCACCCACACACACAAGCACAAACTCACTCGAACGCACACGCTTGAACAAACACATAAGCATGCACACACACACACACACACACACATACGCACACACGTATGTGCACACGCGCACGTGTAGATACACAAACAAACACAAACACACGCACAAGCACACACAGGCACAAACACACACGCTTACGCATGCACGCAAGGGCATAAACATGCAAACAAACAAACACATGCACGTAAAAACACATACACACACAAACAATTGCAAATAGGAACACAAACAAACCCTTTAATGCACACGCACACACACAAACACACACAGGCACACAACAACACACACGCACACACACTCTCCCTAACACGCCCTTGTATTGTCTCCCCTCCTGGTCTGGGCTCCTGGGCATCGCTGTCGTCGGTCTGCCTGGTCCACTTAAAAGAGCATTAATCAACCGCTGCTTTATAAAGCTGGAGGTCCTGCTGTGGGCTCGCCGCGATTATGGGGTCAGGGCCCTGCCGAAGTACTTAACCAATTCCCCCAGCCGAGCGGACCCAACGCCCGTCTGCCTCCTCCTGGTGACCAGCAGATCCATCACTATTCTCCCAGTCAGGAGTAATGGGAGAGACAGCCGCAGAGAGCGCACTCGGACGCTACCCGGCGAGAGATACGGGGAGGGGGGGGGGGGGAAATAAATGGAGGTGGTAGAAGCTGTAGGACCCCACGGACCATGCCGGACCTTTCTAACAACGGTCCCCTCTCTCGCTCTCTGTGTCTCACGCTCCCCTTTTTCCCTTCATAACAAACCCCATATCTCTTCTAAATCCCAGGCCACTCCCGTCACGCAGGGCTACGTTAGCACGCGGCGGCGGCGGCGGCGGCGGCTAATGCCAGCCAGGGCCATTCCTCCCAACCTCCCGGTCGGCTAGGTTGCCAAGACTTGTTTGAGACAAAGCAGAGACAAACGGCCCCAAAGACACGGCGTTTGAGCGCTGTGTGTGTGTGGCTGGAGGCCCCGTGTGTCCCCATCCCCCCCCCCCCCCGACCCTCGACGGGGAATGGGAGCACAGCTCCAGGCTATGGATGGAGCACGTCTGCTCCATCGGTGAGGGTGTCAGGGGAGATGGGATGTGGGGGGAGAGAGGTATGGAGATGGGGGTGGGGGCGGGTGGGGTAAAGAGGGAGTGTGGGTGGGGATTGTGAGTGTGAATGGAAAGCTTAGCGGGTGAATAGGAGAGCGCTTGTAGAGGTGTATACACTTATGTCAAAGTATGTTGGGGGGGCCTCTGTGTCACTAATGTTTATTCATATTTTTGAGGAGAGAGGTTTTGTGTTGTTTGACGTAACTTTCCTCCAGGCTGCTCTGTCTCGGTGGGGTTTTTGAATTAGGATGGATGAAATTCGCTTTTAGTGTCCAGTAAATAATAAAATAAAGTATTTTTTGTAAAACAAACGCAAAGAAGCTAAAGCAAAGAAACCCCAGAATGCAGAAAAAAGGGATAAGGAAGAAGGGGATGGACTTAGGAACCGTGGAGGAAATGAGGGAGGACAAAAGGAAGGAAGGAAAGATGGAAGTCAAAGAAAGAACAAATGAACAAAGAAAGAGCAAGAAGGACAGACGGGAAAAAAAAGAAACAGAAGAAAGTGAACAGATGACACAATTATTAGCGGATCGCAGGAAGAGGAAGGAACGGGTGAAGAAAGAAATGGAGGAAGGAAGGAAGGAAGTGATTCTTCCTGCTCTACTCTCTCAGCCGTCCAGCCAGCTGGGGAGACGTTGACAGTGAGCGAGGTGGGGGGGACGGGGGAGGGATGGGGGAGGGACGGGGGAGGGACGGGGGAGGAGGGAAGAGGGCCTGGACATAAAGCGAAGAAGACAGTTTCCATTACCCCCACAACCCGCTGCAGAATAATTTGCTGAGGCCGGGTAAATTGTGATTTAAGAAGTGTAATGACGTGTAATAATTTTCTGTCAGTGTTGCCAGAGAGACGAGTCGGAGGCCCTGAATGGTATCGGTCGGACGAGGATAGGGACGGCGTTTGAAACAGCCGTGACAAGCCTCACACAGTCAGAACAAATTAAAGAGGACGTATTGTGTAATGCGTGCAGGGGTAACTACAAACAAATCAATTATTGGCTGAACAAAACAATGTGGACTGTTTTAGCACACGCGCCCGGGATGAAAAAAAAGAAAAAAAACGGCATCACTTTATTACAAATTGTATTTGCTTTTCCATTTATATGGTGAATGAAACAGGATTGTCGTCGGTGTTACCCGACGGAGTAAATGGTTAGAGGCTTTTCAAATAAACCGGAAAATAAGCCTTGTTAAAAATGTGGGTTGTTAATCCCGGGCTTGTCGAACTATCCTCCCAATGTATAAACCGAACCGCTTTTACTTTGAAGGTGGCTGTGCGTCTCTGACCATCTTACACCACGTTCTAGCGACCCTTTAAACACCCTGTGTAAAGATCCTATAATATTAAAGGTCCCAACAATGTGGAGGATTGTGAGACTATTACTGTTCTTATTATTGTCCAGTGTAGAAGGGCAGTTAACTTCAAATGATCCACTAAAACAGCTAAACGGAAATGGATCGTGCACAAATTATCCTTTGTGAGTACTGTATTAAACATATGCACACATTAAACCTTTTACTACTGTTTGCGTTTCACTGAAATATATTTATTTTAATGCGTTTAAGGAATGTGCAGGATTTGGTCGAATTTGTATTATCAATATACTCTGAAGCTATTCCCCTGTGGGCCTTCAAACAAAGAACTTTTATCTTTGACACATGTAATTTATGGGGAAATAAAGCTGTTACCGTAATGTTATTAACGCCTCATAACAAGCTCCAATAGAGCAGGGAATCATGCGCTTTGAGTGATAATGTTATCATTTTTTTAGTGAACTGCTTTCCACGGACGTGCGCAGGTTCATAACAGAGGCGTGGAGAAGAAAGGGGAAGACGGAATTTAAATGACATAACTTAAGTTGCTTCTTCATATGGGAAATGCATGCGAGGCGGGCAGCCAATCAGAGAAGGCGGATGGGTTTGTCGAGGCATGACCGTGCGATGTCATGAGGGGAACTCCTGGGCCACTCTCTATTAAGCCTTTTACAAGTATGGACTGGTTCAGTGTTACTACCTATAAAAGGGGTGCTTGTGTCGCTCAATATTTGAATTTGAATCGATATTAACAACGAAGGAAAAGGAAATACACACATAGTAACTCTCAACCCCTCCCTATGTTTCACGGCATGCTGTAAATACAGCATGGGGTTCAAATTCTGGTCGGGTCTCGTCGGAATGAATATGAAACAAAGAAACAGAAAAGCAGCAATGCCTTTAATCTGCCTGTAATTCATGAAGACGGTAATGACGTGTCATTTACAGAAAATAATAGTACGTACTGTTAATGGTTTTGTAATGAGAAGCCATTGGGAATGAGCATTTGACATTCAAATTGTCATGTCCCACAACCCTTGATAAATCGTCGCCTCTGCTTATTCTTTTACTCTGAATTAACTGCACAGAACCGCTAATAATGTAATTTATTCACTGCATGGATGAGCGTATGAGAGCAATGTACACATCTACAGTATATATTTCGACTTATTTTTCATGCCACGGGATAACAGCACCGGAGCGTGCATATTTATCACGGTAATATCTCGATTACAAGCCACCGGTTACAAGCCACCAGTTTAACGGCTACATAATGCACTCATGCTGACCATAAAGCATTCTAAATCAACACGAGTATTAAGGGGGATTACAGTCCAGCACTAGGCCTCTTACCAACGCGGGTACGCTCCTCAAGGAGCCTATATCCTCGACCCAGTGTGGCCAAAACGCTGGACTTTATAATACTTGTGTAGCTGCTGTATTATCTGTTCCATTACAAGAGCATGTGATTGGCCCGGAAGGCGTAGTTTAACTCGTCGCTGCCAATGATCTCGATAAAACCTCTCAATACATCAATGCATCTCAATCAGCCTGATACGTGTCCTAAAGAGAAACGTCTTGTTTGATCATAAAAAATGTCAAAGTGCAATTGAATCGCCCCGTCCACTTTCATGCACAGGTCCTAGAAGTAGTGAGCGCAGATAAAAAAAATAAAAAAGGGAAAGAAAGAAAGAAAAAAAGTACTGCTCTCAGCATACCATTAGCATATATATGAGATTGGAGACATTTTTCTAATATTCTCCAGCAGGGCTCATCTGTCATGGCCTGGTGATGAATTATAAACTGCTTGTTTGGGTGTAAGGGAGCCGGGCAAAGTAGCTCTTTTTAACCTCAGCAACACCTACTCACTCCCCTTCCCCACCCGTTCTCCTCCACCACCACCACCTCCACCACCACCACCACCTCACCCACCAACACACCACCACCCACCACCACTACCACCACCACCACCAACTACCTCCACACACAACACACCACCACCACACACCGACCAACACTCCACCACCACACACCACCACCATCCACCACCACCACCAACCCACACCACCACCGACCACCACCACCACCTCCAACACCCACACCCCGACCACCACCAGCCACCACCACCACCACCACCACCACCACACTCACCACCACCACCACCACCCCCACCACTACCACCTCCACCACCACCACCACCACCACCACCACCACCACCACCACCACCACCACCACCACCACCACCACCCCACCACCACCACCACCACCACCACCACCACCACCACCACCACCACCACCACCACCACCACCACCACCACCTCCACCACCTCCACCACCACCCACCACCAACTCCACCACCCCACCACCACCACCTCCACCACCACCACCTCACCACCTCCACCACCACCACCACCTCCACCACACCACACCACCACCACCACCACCACCACCACCTCCGCCACCACCCCACCACCACTCCACCACCCTCCGCACACCATCTCCGCCACAACCTCCGCCACCACCACCCACGACACCTACCACCCTGCACCACCACCACCACCCCACCACCACCACCGCCACCACACCACCCACCACCTCCGCCACCACCCCCTCCACCACCACCACCATCTCCACCCCCTGTGTCCTTACCGTTACCTTGATGAGGTTAACAACAACAGGAGCAGAGAAAGGACAAAACTAAATGACTAATACGGGGAGGTCTCATTAAAACAGATAGTTTGTCACTCGTGATATCCATCAGTGCGTGTGGAAGCTTGATTGGCCTGCTAGCTTGGCGTCTTGTTTTACTGAGACGATTGGGAACAGCAACCGAGTTCAGACGCTGGACAACTGGATGTAACCATCTGTGCATACAATACCATAATATGTTTCAGTATGTTTCAGGACTAATTGGAACGTCATGTGTGTGTCTATACATAACAATCAGGTCAATTGGATTTGGATCACCTGAATGTTATATGGCTACACTGCAACAGTCATATTTATTAGGATATATTTATCATATTTATCCTAATACATATTAGGATTAGTGCAGGGTGAAGGCAGATTTAACTGTAGACTCTAGGATACATTTCCTGTTGGTCTAGTGCTGTTCAGGTCTATTTAATGATCTCAACCAGTACAACTCAATCACTAATGCCCGTTTCATATTTGAACGCATGATAGTTACACTTTCATTCTGAAAATATCACGTTTAAATCATAGCCCCACCTGGACGGGGAAGCAGTTGGAAAACGCACCATACTTAGCCCTTTCTTTAGCACAAAGTGTGCTTGTATAAATGCTTTTTTTCAATGGAGTACGCTCTGTTGCTGGTGCACAGTTCACGGCCTCAACATCATTTACCTAAAAGTGAAGTCAAGGCCCACATCATGTGGTGTGACAGGAGCGGTGTAATAATTTGTAAAGCTTTATATTTCCAACTCCCAGCAAACATCCCATGTGTTAATTAAATGACTAAAAAGTGCACTGGCCTGTGTCCTAAATTAATTGCTTGCTATTAGATTACAGCGTTGTAGATAGTGCGGGCTGTATTATTAACATTGTTATACATTCTACTACATTCAATTTCCTTGAACATTATTATTGAAAGAAACCACTCTCCCCCCCCCCCCACCTCTCTGTCCTCCCTTTCCTGTCTCACTTGTTCTTTATTCTCTAGATTGCTCCAAATTTCGGTCATGGCAAATTCAGCTCTGTTAATTAAAGACGGCCAAAGAGCACTGGGCTGTATCCCATCGCATTCATAACTTAGAGAGAAAACATTTACATGAGGCCTCCATTAATACAGCCCATGACTTGTTTTCCATTCCGTGTAAGTATGGTCTCGCACAATAATTGCTTTTGCCAATGAGACAAAAAAAAGAGGCGAAGGAAGTTGAAAGTGGGGAAGGAGGCCGGGAGAATTTAATTCTCCAGTTAATTAAACGAACCAAAAGTGCACTGTGTCACAAACAATCAAAAATCAACAACAAACAAAACCAAAAAATCAACAACAACAACAACAACAACAACAACAACACAAACAAACACCATTTTCTTTTGTAAAAAAATACATATAAGCAAGCGTGTCTTTTTTTTCGTTTGCTCTTCCCCCTTTCAATTTGGTTTTGAATAAAATTACACGAGGTAATGGAGTTAAGGGGCCCGGGAACTTCTCCCGAGCTGTCAGGGAGTCAGCGAGAGAAACAAGTGAGGGAGAAATGAAGTCCCTCTCGTTTTCACAGCAAATGCGCCGCGCTCAGCAGTCTGCTGCATCCTATCTCGCCGAGCGCGTCCGCTGGATTGGATTATTTAACATTTTGATTGAAATGATGGCGCCGGCAGATAAAAAGCGCAGACCCCAGCTGTTGTAATTGAATCAGGGCGGGGTTGTTTATTCGCTTGATCTACAGCGGCGATGCGCTTGTCCCAACACCCAATGCATAAAAGATCCACTCTTGTTTAACACGCTGCTGATTAGATCTGTTTAAAATGGTGAAACAAGCGCGCTCTGTGTTCAGAGCCCGGCATAAAGAGAATACATGGAAGCGCCACAGGGAGGATTCGAGGAGGGACAAACGCACCGGGACGCTGGAGGCCTGTGCTTCGGTTGTTGTGTTTGCGTTGATGTGTGCGTGTGTGTGGGTGCATATGTGCGTGCGTGTGACTGTGCATGGGCCTGGGTGCCTGTGAGAGTGTGCACGCGATAATGTGTCCGTAAGTGGTCGTTGGCTCTAAATGCACCATCTGCTTAACTTTTCATGCATGACCAAAACTTGTGTGTGTGTGTGTGTGTGTGTGTGTGTGTGTGTGTGTGTGTGTGTGTGTGTGTGTGTGTGTGTGTGTGTGTGTGTGTGTGTGTGTGTGTGTGTGTGGTGGGAGGGGTTGGGGGTGAGTGACGACATTTAAATAGCATTTAATAGCCACTAGGTATGGGCTCCAGAAAACATCATGTTAATTTGCAACGGCGGTTACTTGCAGAGCATTCTAAACATGATCAATGCAAATTGTGTGCAATGGCTGCAAGGATTAAGGCTTAATTGCAAAGAATATATGGTTAACATTGTCTCCCTCTGGATGACGAGGGAGAGTGAGAGAGAGTGAGGGGGAGAAAGAGAGAGAGAGAGAGAGAGAGAGAGAGAGAGAGAGAGAGAGAGAGAGAGAGAGAGAGAGAGAGAGAGAGAGAGAGAGGGAGAGGGGGGAGGGAGGGAGGTATATTTACAATCTGCACCCATCAGTTTGACGGTAAGCTAATGCAGCCTTATTTCATCCACTGGAGAACCTTATTTATGAAGGCCCGGTAAACATATGCATCGCAGTGGATGGTTGATCATCAAATAATGACTCTTATCATGCCCGAGTCGGACAAACATCCATCATGTCGGGGGGGAGAAAGGTGAAGGCATCAACAACAGGATGCATGCTGATTCGTACAGCCCCTATGCGAGAGATCGCATTATAAAATAATGAAAGAAGAAGATTATTTTGACTGCGTAGGACAAATACAACTGCATCAAGGGCACAGTGTGGACACACTATGCATTTTACATTTCGCTATAATCATATGGAGATTGCCGATGTATCTGTGTCCTGTTTGCTGTAACTTTTAAAGAAGAAAAACTTTGATAAAAATGTGTATCCTGATGTGTTAAAAAAAGGGTGTAGGCGAGGCATTTCAATGAGATGCACTTGCCCGTGTTAAACACCGGAACACCCTCCAATAAACAGGATTTTACTGTATAATACAGTACAGCCCGATGCTATCTGTCCTGACAGTAGCATGCCTGGCCCCTCTTGTCCGACAATATGTTTCCATGTCAGAATAATACATAATAGGTATCCGCGTCAAAATCCCGGGCAACACAACAAGCTGAGATAGTGCAAAATACAATAATTCTTATCTTGACATCGCACCGGATTCAAATATAACCTTTAAAAAAAAGCCCCCGTATCAAGCTGTATCTGGCTCAGCGGGGAGCCCAAGCTGCCGCGGGAACACGAGGCAACTTTTGAAAGGCACCACACGCTGGGCTAATCTTTGACATTCTGTGACATGGAGATTACAACGGGGGTTGTCAGGGGGACACAGCCTCCCCCATCCTCCCCCCCCATCCTCCCCCCCCATCCTCCCTCCATCCCCAATCCCCAGTCCTTTCTTACGTGAATATTACATGTGTTTGAGGCCTTGGCATCTGAGGCCGTATGTCTGCTACTCGTACGGGGAGGACGGGTTAGGGGGGGGGTGGGGGGTTGGGGGGAGTAAAAAAAAAAGGAGGGTGCTATGAATCAGCCAGATCATGTGTTTAATAATTCCTCATGCTTCAGACGTGGTCGGGTCACCCCAGCTGTAATCAATCATCTCTATTAACGGCCATATCTGGGGCCCGGCCAGCCATGACCTGTGGACAGCTGCGCTCAGATTCCTATCGCCTCCCTCGTCGCCTTATTGCGCCCTGTGTTGTCCCGCCTTCAAGCGGTGTTTTTGGGGGGCTTACTGCTGTCCTTCGAGTCCTGTTTCTTTTTTTTTTGATATATCAGAAGCGATTCCAGCGCGGCGGGGTGGGGGGGGAGAAAAATAATCGTCTCACATGGTTTTGAGAAGAAAGAATTATTACAATTGCCGTGTTTAACCCTTTGGAATTGGTGTAGGGATAGTTTAGAGTTTGGGGTTCAGGGGGAACACCGTTGAGTTGCAAGTCCAAGGTAGCCAACAGATATCTGTTTTTTGATATCAACACGGTCTGAACTCCAGTTTGAGTCCATCAAGAAAAATAGATAGTTATCATTGTAACATTGACACCATTACCACTTCTCATTTCATAATACATAAGTCAGGTAATGTTAGCTATTTATCCGTTAAAAAGAAAGGAACCGGTTGCAAATCACTGATGACTTGTTTAGGTAATGATACGTTGAGAGTCAAGATACATCGATTGCATTCTTGATATAACTCTGTTAGACTACATGATTCACGTACTTCATACTTCAGAAATCAGACACACACATACACACAAACACAGGCACGCACACACACAAACGCAGGCACGCACACACACACAAACACAGGCATGCACACACACACACAAACACAGACACAGACACACACACAGGCACACACACACACACACACACAAAGACACATACACACACACACACACACACACACAGGCACGCACACACGCACAATAAATATATAACAAAAAATAAAATGCGAGGCAATAACAGTTAAATGTGAACAGCTTACATTTCAAAATATGATTGATGTGCCCGGGCGCTGCTATTAAATGACA
>OLKM01001684.1:103125-105625 GCA_900291075.1 Melanogrammus aeglefinus
GTGAGAGGCCAGTGTGCCTGTGTGGATCTGGGTCCTTAAGTCCCAATGTGGTAAGTCAACTGGATGGTACATAAATCAATTTAGATCTATGATTTGCAAATTACTAACTACTTTGCTCTATTTTAATGTATGATATAGTATATCATGTTTGAAGGTACAGTATGATACAGGAACTCAATTAATAGGTACTGATTGAGGACGTTACTCCAACAAAGTAAAACTAAACCAACGATCGAAAAAATACAAAAAAACTACTTTTTATTATTACACATTAAATATTTGATTTCCACCTTGGTTAGGCAGTAACATATGAACACATGGACGGAACATGTGCTCAACAGCTAAGTGAATAATTCAGGACGAGTAAAACCTTTTTGAAACCCATATTTGACATGTAATGTCTTATTACCAAGGGTTTAGTTTGGCCCTTACCACAAGTTTCAAGTGGCATTAAGACATTATCTGTCAATAAATAACAATCTGGACATTGTGAACCCCTCCCCTTTAATAGTCATCCCTCTCCCTCTGTATCTCTCTGTTTCCCCGTCCCTCTCCAAGGAGTCAGTCGTTTGGTGTTTAGGTGGAGTGGGGCCCATTAACCCTGGCAGCTTGGCCCTCTTCTCTGCCCTCCATTGATCACAATGCACACGGGAGATATTTTATTACTGCTAGTGCTTTGCGACGGACACAGGCCTTTCATTTCTCTCTGGACTGTGTGTGTGTGTGTGTTTGTGTGTGTGTGTGTGTGTGTGCGTTTTGCATGCATGTGTGTATATGTGAGAGTCAACCACGGTTATTGGAGTGGACACAAGTGGTGAGGGAAGGCGTCCCCGAGGGGTCTATCAGAAGGAATTCTGGGAGAAGTATGGTGGGTGGTACTGGCTCGGCTTTCAGGCCTTTCTTTTTAGGTTTTCGTTACCCGCGTGAGTCACTCTAGCTGCCGTGTCCGTCACATACCGCCGCCAATCCACTACAGAGTGGATACGTTTGAGTGAGTGTGAACACACCGGCTTTAGGTTTCAGGCAGCTTGTCGGATCATCCTCATTAGTTCAATAGTTATATTGGCAGGTTTTGACAGCGTTGAGACGGGCATTTTAAAGGTGCAGTAGCGATTTGAGAGAAGTAAAGAGAAAGGGAAGCAAAGATGAGTTGAGAGCAAGATTGGGCAAATTAGCTAAACCGAATAAGGCCTTCTTCCTCAACGTTTCCTCTCCACAGAGAGGTGATGCATCCACCTGTGCACCTGTGATTGACAGGCAAGATGGATTCCCCAAACTAATCAGTGAAAAGATGATCGATCAGAAATGGTCTGAAATCATACTTGTGTCATGAAAAGCGCGGCACACAGTCATTAGGAACCGATATCTCATACAGCGTGATTAATTAAAAAAAATACCACACGCCACACACATACATGTGTGTGTTTTTGATTCAAAACACACTCAAAAAAAAAAAGTATGTGGCTCTTCTGAAACAAACGTGTAGGGGAAAAACAAAAAACGTTGACAGTCTCATCCAAATACTGCCTGGTCACTTCAGCGAACCCCAGTGGGGTTGTTTCAGCTTACTGGTGCACCTGGCCCGGTGTGAGCCCCAGCTATGACAGGCCATGTCACAGCAGAGAGCATCTGCCTTGGAGGACCTGTCTTTGGGTCTCCGCCGCATGTCTCGGCTGTCATGAGGGAACTTGAGTTAACGTTACTTTGCTCTGTCAGGTATAAGGCATAAGGAAGGCTTTCCTTTTACTTTTTCAACAAGACCCATTTTTTTCTTAGGAATGAACATTTTACAGGGCCAAAAATAATCCTAGGAACACCAAAAAATCCAAAAGTCATTCAGACATTGGGTTTTACAAATATAAAATATGATATATATTTCCTCAAGTACAGTTTAGAATGTATTCTACTGTTGTTTTAAGTGTTCAGTCAACATTATGTTATTCATTCAACTCCTACCACAGCTTGACAATGCTTTCGTTATTTTCGCCTCAGTTCAGCGGATTGGGTTGTTTTGGAGTTGTAAGCACAGCTAATACAAGGCTTGTGTACACATTCATGTGTATGAATACACGGAAACACTCTTAAGTTTACAGACACTAATTTAATTGTATGTATGAACATTGCTATGGCTGGGGGAGCATGCAAAGCTAATCAAACTTTCTGTGTGTCTGTATGCATGTGCGTGAGCATGCGTGCCTTTACATGTATGTGTGTGTGTGTGTGTGTGTGTGTGTGTGTGTGTGTGTGTGTGTGTGTGTGTGCGTGTGCGTGTTTGTGTGTGCGTGCGTGCGTGCGTGCGTGCGTGCGTGCGTGCGTGCGTGCGCGCGTGCGTGCGTGCGTGCGTGCGGTGCGTGCGTGCGTGGCGTGCGTGCGTGCGTGCGTGCGTGCGTGCGTGCGTGCGTGCGTGCGTGCGTGTGCGTGTGTGTGTATTGATCGGCCGCTCTTTAAACCAGGACCTGTTTACACTAATGTGTCTTTTCAAACTCAGCACTTGATCTTA
>OLKM01001685.1:0-25000 GCA_900291075.1 Melanogrammus aeglefinus
AATTGGAAAAAGAACTGTCCTAATTTGAAGTGCTCTGGGAAAAGACAAATGAAGAGCAAAATCAACTGCTGCCAGAATGATTGAAATTCTCGTTTGTTAAAGGATGGATGGACTCGGGAGGAGAGACCTACACCGACGCTGTCAGAGAGGAGAAACTGATAGCGGCCCCCCGCCCCCCGACTCAGGGGCCCCCAATGGGGGGTACCCAATGGCAACGGAGAGGAGGAGTTTTGGGACGTCTATGTCTCTCGCATGGGTACCCACCTGCCACGTTGTGGCCCAGATGGGATAATCTTCCGGATGCAGACCATCGTCGCACCTTTGGTTGGTTTACAGGAGTCAAGGCACACAGTGGTTCTCCCAGCCTGTCAACAGGCTTTGTAGGGCGAGTTACCCGGTCATCTGCAGTACCCCACTGTTGCCACCAGAGGGAATCCATCTGCCCCACCTGGACTATGCTAACCTCACGGCCCTTGAATCGACGATAGAAGCGTGAGGACGAACATCCTCTATGAACCCTCGCAGCCGAGAAGAACTTCATAATTGGAGTGCGTGAGATGACACCCAAAGAGAAGCGGCCTACAGCCATGGATTTGAAACTGAAACAACTGATGCTTCTGTACGAACTCCACCCCTTACGACGGGCTTGTATATTGTTCAACACTTGAGCAGCACTGGAGCGCATTCCAGGAATTCGATACGAGGGTTGGAAAGATGCCTTGGAGAAGACGGATGAGACGCAGAGAGGGATGGGAGGCCATAGAAGTATGTCTGTGTGGACTCCAAAGCACTCCAAGGGCACAGGGTCAACTGGCAACAATCACACGTGATCGTTCTGCAGAGGAAGACGAAGTCTGGACCAGGGTTCACCTCGAGCGCTTCTTCGAATGTTATTTTGCTGCCCTCAGGCCAGACTGAATATGATATGGAACACCAGTCGCAGTCACAGGACTTGCCTTTGAAGACCATGTACCTCCAGCAGGTAATTGCCGGAGATCCGAAGGGGAGTAAAGACAAGGTTTCCCGGCTGGGACAACCGAAGCAGCACAATGGGCAGAGATTCAAGGAATTCGGAGAAAAGGTGGATCGAGTATGAGAGAAGTCAGGATTCGATTTCTGGCGGACGAAGGAGAAGGAATGGCAAGGGGAACGAGAAAAGATTCCCCCAGCCCAACAGGAAAATAAGAACGATTCCTCCCGCCAGACCAGACAGGAAGAACTTCGACTATGGCCACAACTTGTGGACAAAGTGGACACCTGGCAAAGAGAATGTAAAGCCCCTCGAAAGGGTCGGTTACCGTGACGCCCCAACGAGAAACCAGGGAACGAAAACCGTTCAGACAAAAATGAAGGAACTATGGAAGAAGAGACAGTCGCAGAGTGGTGAAGAACTCAGCCGCATATACGATTCAATGACGGAAACCAACAATAACTATGGAACCAGTGAAGTCAGTGGAGTCCTCCAGGTGTCAAGCAATACCCACTCAACAGAAGCTGCCGTGGGATGGACCTGAGACCAATCATAAAAGACTTGAAATGACCAGGGAATCATCCTACAAGACTCAATCAATCAAACCATGAGGGGCCATACAAATTCTATTAGTTACTCGATCCGCTGTTCGTGTAGCTAAGAAGACGAAGTGGATACATGCAAGCCACTGCAAATTAGTTGATTCACCAACTTGGAATGACGCTCGTTAGATTTGGCACGCAAATTGACTGATATGGGGTGAAGAGTAGGGAGTGTTTGAGTGTTTGTTATTTTCATTCCTTTATTTCTTTGAGTGTTTGTTATTTTCTTTCCTTTATTTTTACGAGAGGTTAGTTTTCGAAAAGATGCTAGGACTTTTGTCACCACCTCTCTAAGTTCATGTTGGTTCCTTCTTGACACAACTGCTCAGCTCTTAGAACTTTTTGTTTGTTTTGTTTTATTTTTGAACAAAGGTTCAATCATTCATTCATTCACACAAGGTTTATTGAGAACTATGACTGATTACTGATTACTGATTACTGATATAACCATTTTCGAATCAAGCGATTAATTTTTTGTATGATCATTTTTCATTGTTTATCGAATCATTAAGACAATTACAAACCATAGTTGATTATTATTACTGTTGGAGGCTGTGACAATGCCTCCCCCATGACTGATTCTGCACTTTTTCTTTGCCCAGGAGTGTTCGTCCTGACATCCTCATCCCCCATCACACCTGCGGTGGCCATTCATCAACTTGAAAAGAACTCTGTTGCAACTGCTACTCAAAACCAACTGAGTCATGATGTTACAATGGTGGAGCTTCACTGCTAAGCAGAGGGAGGGGCCTGGACAGTTGACCTTCTTGATTCTTTAAAATTTTTTATCTGTTTTGGTTTAATCATGTGTAACCTAATGAGTTTGTTATTTTCTTTATTATAGTGGCCTACAACCTGGTTTACTTGTGTATGATTTGAATTTAACTTGTCTTTTGCCTTTTATGCTTTCTTTCATTGATTTAGTTTAATTATTAATGGGTCACCTGAAAATACACTGAATTCTCTCTTTTTGTTGGTGATCTTTAAACTATGTTTAAGTATGATCAAGAGGGAGGAATGTAGAATGTTGGTGTATTTTAGTGTCTCTCTTATTGTTCACATTTCTAGTTTAGGAACAGGCCAGGGCCTCTCATACTGATACAAGGTGTTATCCCCAACATTCTGCCATTGTTATGTGTCAGGGTAGGTCGAACCAACCTGGCCCTCCGGGACATAGCCAGGGCCAGATACCTTATCAAGGGAGAGTGCGTCTGTTCACGTGTTATTCATCTATCCCCTTTTTGTATTATACTCGCCCCAACCCTTTGGTTCGACGAGTAGAGGGTTTCGACAGCCAAGGAACAAGTCATCGACCACCGGGTCCACTATAGATTATTCAACCTAAGTCTGTATCTCGCTGTACATCCTGGAATAAACCATCTATTCAACCCTCTACTCCAACCTGTCAAGCTGTTTTGATTTCGACTTCAAGAATTACTACTACGACTGAAAATACACAACGCAGAGTCTGTCCGAACAGTTTAGAAATAAGCTGAAATCTAACACAAGGACACAAAAGAAACAGGGTAGAGGCATACAGGGGGAGACGAGGGAGAGACAGTACACAGTGACACATTAATGAGCGAGGTGATGGAGAGATCGGCTATGGGTAGGGGAGGTCGTAGGCTTGGGAGAAGAGGTATGTTTTTAACCGGGACTTGAATGTGGAGAGTGAGGGTGAGTCGCGGACAGATGGGGGGAGAGAGTTCCAGAGTTGGGGTGCAGCACGGGAGAAGGCTCGGTCGCCGAAGGATATTTGAGAAAAATGTTTCTCTTGCACTCTATAAGTCTAAATTGTAGGGTATGTATGAAGTTATGTGGTACGCCAGATGCGATTTGAGTTTAGATGTGGGTGTTGTCAGGGAGAGAGTGGAGGAGGATCGGAGGGCACGGGTGGGGCGGTGGGGAATGAGGAGGTCAGACAGGTAGGGGGGGGCCAGGTGGTGGAGGGCTTTGAAGGTGAGGAGGAGTATCTTGAAGTTCATGCGCTGTTTGATGGGGAGCCAGTGGAGAGAGTGGAGGACGGGAGTGATGTGTTCACGGGACCGGGTGTGGGTGAGGAGGCAGGCAGCAGAGTTCTGGACCATTTGAAGTCTATGGAGGGAATGGGAAATGTGTCTAAAATGGTAAAAAGTTTTTTTACACACTTGTCATTCAAATCATCAGTATGAAAATTGAAGTCACCAGTTATAACTGGACAGTCAAATTCTGTGGAGATGCTAGACAATAATTCTGTGAAGTCATCGAAAAAATTTGCAGAGTACGTGGGTGGCCTGTGAATAATTAATATAACTCTGGGGGAGCATTTCAATACAGCCCTAAGGTATTTGAATGATGGAAAATCACCAAATAACATCTGTTTCCCCTGAAATACATTTTTAAATACAGCAGCAACCACTCTACCTCTTTTTCCAGATCGACATGCATCAAAAGAGTTGTAGTTGGGAGGAGCTGTCTCTATCAGAACAGTTGCACTGTTATTTTGTTACAGCCTTGTTTCAGTTAAAAACATAAAGTCCAGTTTATAAGTGGTAATAACATCATTAACTAAAAATGATTTGTTATTAAGAGACCTAACATTAAGTAGACCCATCCTGATGGTGTTGTTGATGGGCTTTAAGGTTGTTTTTGGTTTGGAGGGAATAGGTATGAGATTTGTGAGGTTAGCAGTGTGTCTAAGTTTCCCTTTGTTTACTCTCTTAGTGGTTACAGCAGGAATGCAAAAGTTGCCATGTTTTGACGTAGGCAAAAAAAAATAATAAAAATGGAAACGTACTATTTGCATGTACATTTGTATAAATCTTGCAAGCGGACCCTTTCTTCACGATTGATATTGTGCGATATTGGTTTCTCAAGAGACCACAAGGAAAAATACAAATTATTATCTAAATGTCAACTATCTAAATATGTTAATGACCACAATATAGATTGTGGTCATTTAATAGGTCTAGGTCACCCTCTGCATCGAGTACTGCCATGTACTCTGATAACATTATTGCAGAAGTGGCTTTTGCTTTTATTGGTTTAATTATATAATACTGAAATAGCATTAACGACTTTGGGATTTCCCCCATCCATTACATTTTCAGGGTATGATAGATGATGGCTTTTCATGAATGCACATTTTTCAGGTTCAACCTATCCAAGATTAAAATCAGGTGTTCTGAAAAAAAAATTAGAGCTTGCTTTTGTAGTTGAAGCTTAAATATATCCCTACTTCGTGAGACAGGGTCCTGGAAAGGACAACCGTTGGGGTATCCTCAAGTAAGCAAACGTAAAAGCTAATTTAATCAAACAAATGCGCCTTCATATTAATTTAGTTATTCATTCAAAACAGAAGTTGCCCAGTCTTGTTTTAATATAAAGTCTACCGTCAGCGGTAGCCACAACAGTAATGACAAATTAAGGTTGTGAATTCAATAGCGAGGAAGCAATCTACCCTGCTGTTTTTAATATATCTAATGTATGCATATTGCATACACGTGAGATCAGAGTCCCCTGTAATGATCCAGAGCACAGACACAGGGCTCCTCACACCTACTGCATGGGCCACATACACTTCCCTATGCCTTTAGTGTTGAGTCCCAACAGTTGTTTGACTGTGGAGCGACTGTGAGCCACGACACAGCTGGACATAGTGAGCCCGTTGTGAAGCACGGTAAAGCTTTCTTCTTCTTCTTCTTCTCTAAGGCGGTATGCTCCAGGGGTCACCCCAAGCACAGAGGCTGCAGCCAAACACATTTCAGCCTCAGAGCGGCGCTGGCCAAGTTGTCTCAAGTACTCAAGATCTCTATAAAATAGTGTAACCTGTAACTATGGTTACAGGGTGTGATCAAGATGGTAGGCAATTCCTTATCATCATTATTATGATAAAAGTATCTTTCAAGTATGACGTACGATGTAGTATGATAGTGCCATATAATAAAAAGACTATGGTAGTTTGTTTTGTAATGCAGGGCATATAAACAACCTCATGTGGTGTCGTTGGATTAGCGTAGACACAGCACGCCTTAAAGGTCTTTACCAATATTATAGACACTGTGCAAGGGCCTTCAGCGGCCTCCCTATCCAAGTAGAGAATGTATAATTAACACGTTGGTGTGTGTTTGTCTGTGTTTGTGTGTGTGGGATGGTGCCCAATATGGGTTGCTCATCAGCACACACGTTCTTCCGTTCTGCTCAAGAGACCATCTCCTCTATGAAGGTCTGGGGGGAGCAGAAGGAAGGGGCGGGACTGTAGGGGGAGGGAATGTGGGACACCAGGGGGAGGGAGGGGGAGGAAGAGAGAGAGAGAATCTCATTAATCAGCCATGGCAGATACAAATGAGGGAGCTTGCTCCCTTTGCCCCACCTGCTGGCTCGTACAAACTGTCACCAATCCCCCCCACCCTCCACCCCTCCCAGCCCCCTGCTGAATAGAGAGAGCTTCCCTCGCTGGCTCTCCGCTGACATTGGCCATCCCATAGCGTTTGTTCATATGAGCTACATTACGTTACATTGCAAATACCAGCAATGTAAATTCCATACAATATAAATGTGACTTTTCTAATAAATCTCAAAAATAATCTCTAAACTTCTAAAAACAATCGTTCCTCAAACAATCAAGAGATAAAGGGGTTAAACAAAAACATTGTTAAACAAGAAGAAACTCTAAGAGCCATGGCAACAGTGTCCAAGCAACAGGGTTCACAATCACCTCCAGCAGAATTAAAGCTCAGTGGGCGGCTCCGACCTCCGTACGGATGATGGATGGCTCCTTAGGCACGCCCAATCACTCTCACTGCACCCCACTTATGTTGTTGAAAAACGATATTTGGTTTGTGGTTGTCGTCGACGACAGCCATGTTACATTACAGTCCCTAAAAGATGCAAGAAGAATCCGGCCCGTACACTGTCAGCCGCAGCTGGTTTTTAAACTCAGGATCACATGAAGCAGCCCAACGCTGGGTTCTTCACAACACTGCTATGTTTGGGTTTACTCCTCTAAACCTTCTCAGCCTGGTGCCATTGTAACCGGTAGGCCTACCTGGTGTCTTTAATGAACACTGCTACTAGTATACAATCAATAATCAATATATGGGCTACACTACCAGAAGATTCTAGGGTTTGTTAAGGAGAGATATGGTAACTGTCTTCACCAGAAATGACACACGGAAACAAGAGAGATATATTTCAAAGGTAAGAGAATGTCTTTTTCTTTTCTTATTTTCAAAGCTGTTTTTCTCTTACCTTTTGGTTTTATTTATTTAAGTAGAAAAAATTATAAACAGAACAATTATACCTAAAATGATTTAAAATAAAATGTGGAAAAGATTTAAATGATCACAAACACCTTTCTTATTTATACCCTTATTTTATGTCATCTTTCCTGGTTTCATTTACTTGAATTTATCTGGTTTCAGGTTTGTTTTACCTTAAAGTACTTTTAATGTAATTATTTGTCTATGTATTAGTTATTATTTATGGCTACTGTTCTAATTTAAAATGAAGTGATCTATATTTAGGCTTATAATTATAGTTAAACTTTTTATATAATTAAACCACTTCTTTTTTACTGAAACCAGGAAGTTTTTTAATACATTTACAACCTTGCTCTCAAGCAAAGACTCTGGAAAAGTGTCAACCCTTTCAAATAAAATATGAACAGGTTTCAAATTACCACTGAATACTTAAAACATCCCTAAATAACACATTTCAATTACACTAATAAAACACAGTAAAGGAAAATTAGATCAGCCTATTCTAAGGGTTCGATCTGTCTCAGTCCATGTGAACAACACTCCTGAAAAAAATCTAAATAATTCAAAGTCTCTTATCCCTACAATAATGCAGAAACGATAAGAATTTGCCTTATTGTTCGTGGTCCAAGAGGATCGCTATGATGGGGTAGCTCGCCAGTCTGCACACCGCTGCGGGTCCCCAGGAGGACGAGTAGGATACAGACGTTCCAGGGTTCAATATCTTTTTTAAATAATACCATATTTTAGGTAACTTAACACAGTGTAAAACATAAATGATTGACATTTTTAACTCTACATAAATCTTTTAAAATAAACCACTTAAAAAAAAAACATTTAAATTGTATTTTCTTTCTGTAGTTATATACTCAGCAAGCTATAGATCACTGGAATAATTTATCATTTCAAAGCTAGCACCATTAACTCACAACTTTACAGCTCATACTATTTTTCACCATAAGGCAAATAAACACAGCTAGCAGCATCACTGACACATGTGGTGCTGCTAGGCCGCTAAACCTGCAGACCGCTAAACCTGCAGACCGCTAAACCTGCAGACCGCTGAACCTGCAGACCGCTGAACCTGCAGACCGCTGAACCTGCAGACCGCTAAACCTGCAGACCGCTGAACCTGCAGACCGCTGAACCTGCAGACCGCTGAACCTGCAGACCGCTGAACCTGCAGACCGCTGAACCTGCAGACCGCTGAACCTGCAGACCGCTAAACCTGCAGACCGCTGAACCTGCAGACCGCTGAACCTGCAGACCGCTGAACCTGCAGACCGCTGAACCTGCAGACCGCTGAACCTGCAGACCGCTGAACCTGCAGCGGGCCTCCCCCCCCACCCCCCCGCACTGCTGTATTTTACAACCACACCCAACCAGAACCTGCCTTCAGCCACTTGATTTGCAGATCAAGTGGCTGTTGTGAGATTCTTCCATCTCCTCTGTCAGGCTGGCCCTATCTGGGTGATGGATGTGGGGTAAGGGCTGTGTCGAAGGCGCTATGAGCTTATTGATTTAACAATGGGCAACCTATTAGATATGATCTATAGATCTCTCTCCCTCTTGCTCCCTCACTTTCCCTCCCTCTAAGCTTCCCTAAGCCCTCAGTAAGCCCGAAGGATAAGGACTGGGATAGCGTTGCAAAGCCAACGGCAATCCTTTGAGATTTTCTTCATTCACGTTGGTACAGACATACATGGATAACAACAATGTGGGCCATTAGCTATACCTTATACTTATTCTTCGTAAGCATAAGGGACAATCTCTGGCAAACTATTCGGTAGGTGCAAGACCCTTCTTCCGGTTTACTTCCGCTCCCTCCAGTGTGCGCGTCTGTACTTCTGGCGAAATGGCGAAATGGAGTGGTTCCATTCATTTTTTAAATTCAATATAAAATTTACCCACCTTTTTAAAAAAGCACATTGAAGACAAAGTAAGCGCATCATTACCAGATCTATTACAGTTAGCTATGGTAGCTTGGTGTATTAGTGTGATTAATTTGTGATGGTATGTTATGGTTGCTAACCAACTTCTGTCCTAAAGGTTTGTTTGTTTATTTCTTTATTTACTTGATAGAGTGTGAAACCAGGGTGGGTAACATGGTCTTCATCTCTACCAAACCCAAGTCAAGACAGTGCACAGCTGCTGATGGTGTAAGGTAATATTCACTGTCAAGTAGTTATGTATTCTGCAGTTATTGTCAGATTCTTTTTTTTTTTGAGAGTTATTGTTTCTGTTTTTCTCATGATGATATAACTGTTATAAAGGAGCAAGCGCTACAAAGCAGTGCGGGGGGACTTGCCAGACCCAGATGTCCTGAAGGTCGACGAGGCATACCAGGACTTCACTGCAGACCTTGCTCCACTAATTACAACACTATCTATAAGCAGTGATGTCCCCCTCGTCAACTCAGCCTTTGGGACGGTTCAATAAGGAAGCCCGATTTCCTACCAGCACCCAGTGCCAGTGAGTAGGGTCATCATCCACCACCCAGATGCACCCCCTCCACCACCCCTGCCGTGAGATGGTCACAGGCTGGACCCAACCACCTGTTCCATTGTGTGCACTCACCAACAGCATCTTAATCTGATGTCGCTTAACATCACTGTTGATATGGCAAGATCCATCGAGGTGTAACACTGGATCACACTCTCTCCTATAAGGAACATGTCAAAAACACCTAACTGAAAGTTAACTCCCGAAATAACATCCTCCGGAAGCTGACCAAATCCAAATGGGGAGCGACAGCACCCACATTTAGATCTAAGGCTCTGGCCCTGTGCTACTCCTCTGCTGAGTATCCCAGGCCAAGAAGCTAGACCCAGCGTTGAATAAAACCCACTCAATCACTGGCTGCTTGAAGCCCACCAACATAAACAGCCTGCACCTCCTCGCTGGCATTGCCCCAGCTGATGTGAGACCGGAAAACGCCAGCCAAGAAGAGATGACCAAGGCTCCCGGTGATGACCACGGCCCCCTGGTGATGACCACGGCCCCCAGTGATGACCACGGCCCCCGGTGATGACCACGGCCCCCAGTGATGACCACGGCCCCCAGTGATGACCACGGCCCCCAGTGATGACCAAGGCCCCCAGTGATGACCACGGCCCCTGGTGATGACCACGGCTCCCGGTGATGAACCAAGGCCCCCGGAGATGACCACAGCTCCCGGTGATGACCAAGGCCCCCGGAGATGACCACAGCTCCCGGTGATGACCACAGCTCCCGGTGATGACCAAGGCCCCCAGTGATGACCACGGCCCCCAGTGATGACCAAGGCCCCCAGTGATGACCACGGCCCCTGGTGATGACCACGGCTCCCGGTGATGACCAAGGCCCCCGGAGATGACCACGGCCCCTGGTGATGACCACGGCTCCCGGTGATGACCAAGGCCCCCGGAGATGACCACAGCTCCCGGTGATGACCAAGGCCCCCGGAGATGACCACAGCTCCCGGTGATGACCAAGGCCCCCGGTGATGACCACGGCCCCCGGTGATGACCACGGCCCCCAGTGATGACCACGGCCCCCAGTGATGACCACGGCCCCCAGTGATGACCACGGCCCCCAGTGATGACCAAGGCCCCCAGTGATGACCACGGCCCCCAGTGATGACCACGGCCCCCAGTGATGACCGAGGCCCCCGAAGATGACCACGACCACCACCACCACAACCTACTCACACCTACACACACCTACACACAC
Organism: Melanogrammus aeglefinus; assembly: GCA_900291075.1. Lineage (NCBI taxonomy): Eukaryota > Metazoa > Chordata > Actinopteri > Gadiformes > Gadidae > Melanogrammus > Melanogrammus aeglefinus. The sequence goes on from OLKM01001685.1 coordinate 10,521, forward strand.
CTACACACACCTACACACACACACACACACACACACACACACACACACACACACACACACAGTTTACTACTTTTATTTGGATCGTAACAATCCAAACATTAATAGAAGCATTGCTGGACTAAGCAGGTTTGATCAAACAGAGAATGCCTTATGCTTAACAGCTATTTTCATCATGGATAGACATTGCATCTTCTTCTCCAGGTTGCTAAACTGCCTATTGTGGCAGAGATGGGGCAGTACTTTGCAAGTCTTTTTGCATTTGGTTTGGTCAGTCCACAGCATTGTCGCACACACACACACACACACACACACACACACACACACACACACACACACACACACACACACACACACACACACACACACACACACACACACACACACACACACACACACGTGCGCCAATGTTCCAGGCAAGACAAAGGAGATTTTAATGGGTGTTAATTATTTATTTTCCATTCTCTTCTTTTCACATGTCAAACAACAGGCCACTCAAAGAAGTTATTTCTCCTGTGGGCAGAACTCACTTTACCATTCGCTATCTTTCCAGTGATTCAATCAGTTCTGACTCCATTCTCTTTGACTTATTTACAGTCTTTTTTTGGGCTACATATAAGTCAAGTCCTATGCAAGCAGCACCAGGTGTAGAAAGGAGAAACTGGACATCAGATCCTGTTGTTTGCAGTGCATGGCGAAACAAAGAATGACACACTGTTTAACCGAAACTCAGGGAATCAATGAAGACTCAAAGGAGTAATTCAGTATGGAGTTCACAACATGTCCAGAGAATGGTTAAAGCCTGACAACACCTTCGGGAAGGCTTTTGTCTGGGCAGATGGTAAGGGGAATGAGGATTTAGAGCTGTAACAAATGACAAAGTGACAAATGACAAAAAAAATGACAAATTCAAAGTGATCATAAAGGGTTGATGAAATATTGTCAATTAGGATTTTGTACTGGGAGCTCTTCAAGGTCAAGGGAACCATTGTCTTCCGTGGTGGTGGTGGTGGGGGGGGCATTTCCTAAGACCTGAGGATCTCTCCAGCAGGGGTACGGTTTTCCACATGATTAGCAACACCTAATATCAATTAAAGAGGACTAAACCACCAACAGATGGAGCTTCTAGAACTCATTCCCTCGCTCACCCACGCAGATACACAGCTTTTCTTTTTGCAACAACTGGCTTCCCAATTAATGGAAGGCATATTGTCCATGCGTGTCTAGCTGTTGTGCGCCATCAAAAGGAATACTCCCAGTCTCTCCTGTTGTTGGATAACCAGTTTCAAATTACTGTGTAAGGTGATACACTACTGTTGCATTGTATTTTGACAGAAATCCTCTAATACCCTGAAACACCTGGGTAATAATAGATAACCAGCATCCTTAATAAATTATGGATGAGGATAAGATAGAAGATCTTCTGTGTAATATTGGATTATTGACCCCAAAAACAAAGGAGCCGTTGGACGTTAACAGAGTGGGTAGAACCCCCATTCTAGGAGAGAGGGTACAGCACCACAAAGCCCAGGCCAGGTGCAATTTATCTGCTGATTGTGAGTGTAATCCATGTTCCATCCTCAACACTACCAGGCCCACCCTCAGCCCTATTCAACACCGTTTACCAGCGCACACTAAGGCTCCACTTAGCCTTAAGGTCAAAACCATTACCAGCCCCTACGGCCTGTCTGCTGGTCCCATTCCTACAGCCCATCCTAGTCCATAAAGTCACACCTCACCCTGATGGTCCCCATTCATTAGGAAGCCCCGCCCCGTGTCCTTGTGCCGTGTACCCTCCACCCCACGACGGAGCTTAGCTCTTCTATGTGTGTGTGTGTGTGTGTGTGTGTGTGTGTGTGTGTGTGTGTGTGTGTGTGTGTGTGTGTGTGTGTATGTGTGGTGACTACTCACAGATTATCTCTGAACTGCTCCTACCCTTAACAGAGTGAAACAGCTGTAGCACATCTGATTCCCCTTTTCCCTCTCTCTCTCTCTCCCCCCTCTCTCTCTCTCTCCCCCTCTCTCTCTCTTCTCTCCCCTCCCCCTCTCTCCCCCCCCTCTCTCTCCTCTCTCTCTCCTCTCTCTCTCTCTCTCTCTCTCCTCTCTCCTCTCTCTCTCTCTCTCTCTCTCTCTCTCTCTCTCTCTCTCTCTCTCTCGTTCGCTCAATTGGCCCGATTACAGGAATCGTGGATACAGACTCCCAGGTAGAGCCTTTAAAGGCCATCAGGATGTCCCCGGGGACGGGGGGTCTCCAGAGCTGCTGGGGGACGGGGGGCGTCTCCAGAGCTGTAGATCGGCGACCACAGAGCCTGCGTGTTGCTGACGGATGTCATAATCTCTGTGTTCGTCAATCTACTTATCGAGTCTTAAAAACAAAATGCCGTTGAGAGGTGATCTACGGATGGTATTGTGTGTAAAAAATGTCATTTTTAATAAAAAATCTGTACACTTACGAAGTTTTAGGCCTATATGTTAAGACCCTTGTTAAACTACCAAAGAAGTGTCGGGCTACTTCTAGCCTTTTAAGTGGTTTAAAATAGCGATTTCGTTTTTACCATAACCACTGCCCCCTTCGTTCCAAGTTTAGTGTTTTGATAGAATCAGCTAAAAACAGCCAACTGAAGAAAGCGACTATATGCGTTTTTTTTGCTCCAAAATGACAATTACCACTCGTTATCATACAAAACATATCCCAAATCCATTTTACACCGGGAATACCCTTTAAACACGTCATCCATGATAAAGACCGTTTTGGGCATGGCAGAAACAACGATGCAGCCATCAGTGTGAATATCTCTGCTCACAGCAACAGCAATTGGTACGTGTGTACATTATTGACAAACACAATGGAGTACATTGTTGCTAAAGAACGTTGAGGTCTCAGATATGGAATGTGGCTTAGCTGAAAGCTGCCTTGAAATGTCCATGAACAACATAGATGTTATTATGCTGGCCTGAGGAACTATGAAGTACTTTAACTTTACAAGTTGAGTAACATCCATCAACTGAATGTGTTATACTATTAACTGAGGGTCATGAATTGTATTTTAGTTTAATAATAATATTTCATATTATGATGGCTGCTACACTCCACTTAAGTGACTTTTCTGGGCTCCTCCAAACACAGCAGACAGCGTGGGGATGTTGAATCCAGCTCAGTGTAGAAGTCTCATCTTACATTCACACTACATGCGTCCATCGACAGATCTCTTTGACTTTTTACAGATCGCGTTATGCAAATATAAGCAAATGTACTGTCCAATGAAATCGTCTTTGTAACACAACCCAGGAAAACAAATGGATGTGTCAAAAAGCCCCCATCCGTCGACGGACGGAGGACTATGATAAGGGTGCTGCACTGCCATGCAGGGGGTCTTTCCTTGAATGTGTGATTACTCAGATTACACTCTGATTACTCAATGTGCAACAGGTGTGCATTCACCCAGCCTCACCTAGCCCAGTTTAATCAGATCCGGCCAGGTGAGGCTGCTCCAACCAGCCATCATCCACACACTCCCACAGTGATGTTTGATAGATTTGATCACAAATACTTCGGGAACCCACATCTGATGTAAGCATTTTATGTTTCAGTTCAATATATAAACCTGTTAGACACTTTGAATTTTTAAAGGTGGACTGAGGTGGCCATTGACAGTCTGTAGAGGACCAGGACAGAGCTGTCTATGTTTAAGACTAAGTTGAACAGATTTCTGAAATGAAAAATGGTGAACTTTATAGTTCCCCGAATCTTTTCCCCCTCATAGTTCAAAGAATGGACCGTATTTTTCTACTGCTGAATTGAGCAAGGGAAAGCGATTGACCCCAAATTCGGGAAGTAACCCTTAATGGCATAGCTCTGTTCCTCATATGGAGCTATCTAAACAGAGCTGTGATGAGTAAAATAAAGATTTTTTTCCCACTCAAAAAAACCTTAGATTTGGGAATATGCAAGGATGGAAATGAGAGTGTTTTGTATCCCTGAGCGAGACACAGAACTCCCGACGGATGGAACTACAATTGGGCTCCAAAGTAAAATTGAGGTTAACCTGAATGTGGAACAACGGCATCACATCACAGACTTTGTCTGGGTCTTAATCATTTGAGAGCGATGGCACAGATGGCTAAGAGGCCTTGTGTAGTTTGCTAATGGTCCGATATGTGGAGACTGAATGAGTGCACCATATATCAGCTATGGAACTAAACGATATGTTCCCTGGCCTACTTAATAATGCAATTGTATTCTGTTATCTTTTGCTTCACATGCCTTCATACGTGGCTATGCATGTGAACACACACACACACAACACACACACACACACACACACACACACACACACACACACAAAAAACACAGATGTACGCACACGATCACACACATGCGTTCACCGGCACGCACATGCAGACATTGACATGGCTGTTGGTGTGGAAACGAAACAGGGATACATACACTAACATCTTAATCAAGGTATTTTCACTCCTAATTAGCTGCAGGCCTCACTGAATGTTTAGAGTGTGAGCGTCTTTGACTGGAGGCCAAATGTTGCTCTGTGTTGAGGTTTCATCTGGGGAGATTGCGCCACATCCTTTCATCTATGTGGGTCAATGTAGGCAAGAGCTCCACAGCAGTACACCAACGCCGCACTGCTCCACACAGGATGCACAGCCAATAGGCTGGGGGCGCTAACACAGCCAATAGGCTGGGGGCGCTAGCACAGCCAATAGGCTGGGGGCGCTAACACAGCCAATAGGCTGGGGGCGCTAGCACAGCCAATAGGCTGGGGGCGCTAACACAGCCAATAGGCTGGGGGCGCTAGCACAGCCAATAGGCTGGGGGCGCTAACACAGCCAATAGGCTGGGGGCGCTAGCACAGCCAATAGGCTGGGGGCGCTAACACAGCCAATAGGCTGGGGGCGCTAAGCACAGCCAATAGGCTGGGGGCGCTAACCACAGCCAATAGGCTGGGAGCGCTAACACAGCCAATAGGCTGGGGGCGCTAGCACAGCCACATAGGCTGGGGGCGCTAACACAGCCAATAGGCTGGGGCGCTAACACAGCCAATAGGCTGGGGGCGCTAGCACAAGCCAATAGGCTGGGGGCGCTAGCACAGCCAATAGGCTGGGGGCGCTAGCACAGCCAATAAGGCTGGGGGCGCTAACACAGCCAATAGGCTGGGGGCGCTAACACAGCCAATAGGCTGGGGGCGCTAACACAGCCAATAGGCTGGGGGCGCTAACACAGCCAATAGGCTGGGGGCGCTAACACAGCCAATAGGCTGGGGGCGCTAGCACAGCCAATAGGCTGGGGGCGCTAGCACAGCCAATAGGCTGGGGGCGCTAACACAGCCAATAGGCTGGGGGCGCTAACACAGCCAATAGGCTGGGGGCGCCAGCACAGCCAATAGGCTCAGGGAGCTGGCACAGCCAATAGGCTGGGGAGCCAGCACAGCCAATAGGCTCGGGGAGACAGCACAGCCAATAGGCTGGGGGAGCCAGCACAGCCAATAGGCTGGGGAGCCAGCACAGCCAATAGGCTGGGGAGCCAGCACAGCCAATAGGCTGGGGGCGCCAGCACAGCCAATAGGCTGGGGAGCCAGCACAGCCAATAGGCTGGGGGCGCCAGCACAGCCAATAGGCTGGGGAGCCAGCACAGCCAATAGGCTGGGGAGCCAGCACAGCCAATAGGCTGGTGGCGCTAGCATATCCTTCTCTCGACCCTCGACTAAACCCTCCTGGCGTTCTCAGCACTGTTCTTTTGTTCGTCTGTGTTCATGAAGGGAATGGGGGAAGGCACAGCCACCAATGCAGTCCAATGACATTTGAATGAATGCAGCGATGTAAAGCCATGGTACAATTTGATATCCAACCAGTTGTATTGTAATAGGTTTCTAAAGGCGCAATAAACCCCAAATCATTTTTGTTTTAAGTGTGGTAATACGTTTTATATTATTCTCAACTTTGTGAGGGGACGTGGGGCTGGTCTTGGCTGTGGTTGATGGTGATGTGTCAGAGTTCAGCTTCTTCCTGTTTAACACCACCTGCTTGGCACATTTCACAGACATTGTTATTAATATATAGATTATGTAACACTCATACACAGTGGTAGTAGCTTAACAAATAGGATGTATAGTGTACACTTTTACATTCCTTGAATGTTTTCTAAGCCTCTCAAAGAAATGTAATAATCCAGCATTAGTATGGTACACTAATACGTTCAAAATCCTGAGAAAAATGCAGTAATATTAGTTGTCTTGTAACCTGTTAGGCCATTGCTAAAGGGTGTGTCTGTGTAACTCTCTCTGTATGTATGTATGTATGTATGTATGTATGTATGTATGTATGTATGTATGTATGTATGTGTATGTATTGTATGTATGTATGTATGTATGTATGTATGTGTGTATGTATGTATGTATGTATGTATGTATGTGTGTATGTATGTGTGTATGTGTGTATGTGTGTATGTATGTATGTATTTGAACACCAATGTTAATATTTGGTAGAGTAGCCTTTGTTTGCAGTTACAGAGGTCAAACACTTCCTGTAGTTCTTCACCAGGTCTGCACAGACTGCAGGAGGGATTTTGGCCCACTCCTCCACACAGATCTTCTCTAGATCAGTCAGGTTTCTGGGCTGTCGCTGAGAAACACAGAGTTTCAGCTCCCTCCAAAGATTTTCAATTGGATTTAGGTCTGGAGACTGGCTAGGCCACTCCAGAACCTTGATATGCTTCTTACGAAGCCACTCCTTGGTTTTCCTGGCTGTGTGCTTTGGGTCATTGTCATGTTGGAAGATCCAGCCACGACTCATCTTCAATGATCTGACTGAGGGAAAGAGGTTGTTCCCCAAAATCTCACAATACATGGCTGCAGTCATCCTCTCCTTAATACAGTACAGTCGTCCTGTCCCATGAGCAGAAAATCACCCCCAAAGCATGATGCTACCACCCCCATGCTTCACAGTAGGGATGGTGTTCTTGGGATGGTACGCATCATTCTTCTTCCTCCAAACATGCTTAGTGGAATTATGACCAAAAAGGTCCATTTTGGTCTCATCTGACCACAAAACTTTTTCCCAGGACTCCTCTGGATCATCCAAATGGTCATTGGCAAACTTAAGACGGGCCTTAACATGTGCTGGTTTAAGCAGGGGAACCTTCCGTGCCATGCATGATTTCAAACCATGACGTCTTAGTGTATTTCCAACAGTGACCATGGAAACGGTGGTCCCAGCTCTTTTCAGGTCATTGACCAAGTCCTGCTGTGTAGTTCTGGGCTGATTCCTCACCTTCCTTAGCATCATTAAGACCCCACGAGGTGATATCTTGCATGGGGCTCCACTCCGATTGAGATTGACCGTCATGTTTAGCTTCTTCCATTTTCTAATGATTGCTCCAACAGTGGACTTTTTTTCACCAAGCTGCTTGGCAATTTCTCCGTAGCCCTTTCCAGCCTCGTGGAGTACAATTTTGTCTCTGGTGTCTTTGGACAGCTCTTTGCTCTTAGCCATGCTGAATGTTTGGGTCTTACTGATTGTATGGGGTGGACAGGTGTCTTTATGCAGCTAACGACCTCACACAGGTGCATCTGATTCAGGATAATACAGTGGAGTGGAGGAGGACTTTTAAAGGCGCACTAACAGGTCTTTGAGGGTCAAAATTCTAGCTGATAGACAGGTGTTCAAATACTTATTTTCAGCTGTATCACACGAATAAATTGTTAAAAAATAATAGATTGCGATTTCTGAATTTTTCTTTGTAGATTATCTCTCACACAGTGGACATGCACCTACCATGAAAATTTCAGACCCCTCCATGATTTCTAAGTGGGAGAACTTGCAAAATAGCAGGGTGTTCAAATACTTGTTTTCTTCACTGTATATATACATGTGTATACAGTGGGGCAAAAAAGTATTTAGTCAGCCACCAATTGTGCAAGTTCTTCCACTTAAAAAGATGAGAGAGGCCTGTAATTTTCATCATAGGTATACATCATCTATGAGAGAAAAAATCTAGAAAATCACATTGTGTGATTTTTAAAGAATTTATTTGCAAATTATGGTGGAAAATAAGTATTTGGTCAATAACAAGAGGTCATCTCAATACTTTGTTACATGCCCTTTGTTGGCAATGACAGAGGTCAAACGTTTTCTGTAAGTCTTTACAAGGTTTTCACACACTGCTGCTGGTATTTTGGCCCATTCCTCCATGCAGATCTCCTCTAGAGCAGTGATGTTTTTGGGCCTGTTTCATTTGGCTCCTGTTAGCCGCTGAAACGCCTTCGCCAACGAGTGGATCAACAACTTCATATCAGCGCCCTCTCCTGACAGAGCAAAACAGCAAACACCACAGCCACCCTGCAGCGGGACTGTGCGTGTGTGTTTGTGTGCGTGTGTGTTTGTGTGCGTGTGTGCGTGCGTGGCCGAATGAGCTGCCTCGTGTGTGTGAGAGAGAGTATACCGGGTATGAGTCTGAGAGAGAGACAGCATGTGTGTGTGTGTGAGGAAGACCGCACGTGTGTGTTTGTGTGTGTGTGTTTGTTTGTGGATACTGTATCAGTGTGTGTGTGTGTGTGTATGTGTGTTTGTGGACACTGTATCAGTGTGTGTGTGTGTGTGTTTGTGGACACTTTGCTGGTGTGTGTGTGTGAGAGAGAGCCTGAGACTTGCGGTGGAATGAGCTGCATTGTGTCACATTTCGGGGACATAAGAAAAGCCGTGAGCAGCCATGGAATGATTCTGCATGGCTGCATCGGTCAACACATTCAACTTTTAAAGGGAGCAAATTGTTTACCGACCTGTATATTTTTCGGCCACCAAGCCATCAAGCTTCATCAATTATCTTCGTTATAAAGAAAATGGCGCATCAATATGAATGGATTCCTCCAAAATACAGTCCATCCATACATCTATGTTGGATTCCAGCCCAAGGGCTCGCTAGACAGACTAAATGGCTTCCTGACATTCTTGTGTGACAAAGCCGTAAATGTTTAACATTATATGCAACATACATACTAAGTATGTGGGTAATCATTAATAATAGGAAAATAATACTTTATACAAACACTTCTATAACACCAAAAAGCATCAGGTCATAGAACGTTCCAACGTTCTCTGTTGAAGAAACACAAATACGCAATTCAGGGAATCTGTTTTATGTGACGTGCTGCCAATACCCGATCTGTGATTTTCTGGTTGGAATCCTGAGACAAAGCCTAGAATTGGGGTTAGGGTAGGCGTTACCCTAACCTATACGCTTACCAAGGGCTGGGCGATTTGTCTAATTTTGAACGTGATTCCGATTGTAGCGTCAAACGATCACAAAATTACCATAATCCAGTTTTTCAATATTTATTTTATTTTAAAAAAAATTTAAATGTTTTAAGGAAAGGGCAGAACAGCTGGTTACATATCTGTATATATACTTTTAGATTGGAACATTTTCTTTTTGACCATTTTGTGTATTTTTTTAAGGCGAAATTTCAAAATTCTGTTACAAAGATTTTTTTGCGAGAGACTTGCTGCATAAATGCAACATGTTTTCAAACTCAAAAATAATCATTTGAATAATCGGGATTTCAATATTGACCAAAATAATTGTGATTATGATTTTCCCATAATCAAACTCCCCTACCCTAACCCATTAACCAGCCTGCAGCCGTCAGCTATGACCCGGCAGGGCCCTGGATATAGCTCAAGCACCTTGGTCACCTCTCCTCGCAAGGTCGCCACCACGACAACCTGACTGCTGCCCTCATGAACACTGCTGCACTTCACATGACGGATCAAGAGGTTCCCCGGGTTGTTTAGTGAGAACCAAAGCGCAGGTTTATGATATATAATTATAGCAGGGTAAAATTAGAACATCCTAGATGACCAATTATTTCATTGGAAGTCAGATGGGTCGGAATATGTACACCGTTAAGCATCTCATAATGACCAATCACATGCTCATTTTGCAGTTTCATATAGAACTAGATGAAAACATTCCTCTTCAATCTTCTCTTTCTTTATTTTTGTTTGTGTGTGACACCAATGGTTATCTAGCAGGGGAACTGAAAAGACACCTGGGCATGAGTAGTGTTACGCAAACCCCCCCCCCCCACCTTCTACTGCCACCCTCATTCATTATCAATGCTCATTATTGGTACGTTCTGACCAGAACTCATCGAAGTCTAATGCGTTGTCTGAGGATCTGAAGAGTGCTTCACCTGATCTAATGACAGTAATCACAGAGTCCCCCATGATGCTGGTCCAGTAATGGCTGAGCCCACCTCACATCTGAAGGGGATGCAGTTTTAGATCAGTGAACGTTTTGGCGTAAACTCGAGAGATTAACTATTAAAACATCCACTTGATCTGATCGTCTGCTGGAGACTGCCTAACTCCGGAGGCGTGTTCTGTCTGTGTGTAAGTGTGTGTGTGTGTGTGTGTGTGTGTGTGTGTGTGTGTGTGTGTGTGTGTGTGTGTGTGTGTGTGTGTGTGTGTGTGTGTGTGTGTGTGTGTGTGTGTGTGTGTGTATACTTCCTGGGTATTTCTTTCAGTACAGTGGTAACGGTCGTCTATTCTTGGCATTGGTGACAAAACTCTACTTCTGTCAGTAAACATCAACTTTAAAAATGCTATCTTTTTGGGAATGCTCATCACATTACAGACACAACAATTACAATAAGGTTTTGGCCCATTTCTGAGATAACATGTTTGATGTCATGCAAATAGGGGTGGACATCTTATAGACAAATTTCAGGCTATGGCTCTGAAGTGTATGGTTCAGTTCCATCAATAAATAATAAATAATATGAAGACCATTAGTGGCCATTAGTTTGCGGGTATGTGTGTGTGTGTTTGCTTGTGTTTAACATCAAGTCCTCCTGCATGATATTTTTCTCTGACTAGTCCTCGTGTCTGTGGGACCTCTGCAGTAGCCTGGTGATGATTTGATAGAAAATAAATAAAATGGTGGGGGAATGAGACAGACATTCATTTGTGTGTGTGTGTGTGTGTGTGTGTGTGTGTGTGTGTGTGTGTGTGTGTGTGTGTGTGTGTGTGTGTGTGTGTGTGTGTGTGTGTGTGTGTGCCAATGCCAATGTGTCAATGACCTGTTCCAGAGGTGACCGGTTCCAGAGATCATTGACCGGTACTAGGGGTCATTGACCGGTACCAGAGGTCATTGACCTGTTTCACAGGTCATTGACCGGTAATAGTGGTCATTGGCCAGTAATGGAGGTAATTCACCATTCAAGAGGTCATTGCCCTGTTCCAGAGGTCAGTGTCCTGTTCTAGAGTTCATTGACCGGTTCCAAAGGTCATTGACCTGTTCCAGAGGTCATTGACCGGTTTTAGAGGTCATTGACCATTCCAGAAGTCATTCCTAGCTTTATGTTGAATTTATTTTCTGTGAAGTGTTGAAGAAGGAGGCCGTGAGATGAACTATGAGATAGAGAGAGAATAAGGCCTCAGAGAACAAGGTTATCCCTATCTTAACCCTGCAGTAAAGATGTTGATAATGAGGGCATGGGCCTCTGTCCTGAGCCAGAGATGAAATGAAGACAGCGTACCTGGTCCTTCTTTCATTCTCTCTCCGTCACTCATTCTCTCCCTTTCTTGGATCCTCTCATGCAGAACCAAAAACCTAGCTCTGAGTTCTGCCCCTTCTGGTTTTGGTCTTGCTGAGTAGTGAGAACTTGTAGAAGTCTGTGTCATTACTTTACTTTCATTTTTTGCTGAGTATCTATTTATTTTAGCAGTGACCTTTTCTTAACTGAGGCTGAACTTTCAGTTAATAAAGGATGTTATTTTTTTGCAAACAGAAAGCAGCAAGCTCCACATCTTTTTCTGCCATCTGATTTTTCGTTGCACATTAGAGGTTTATATCGGAAGCACTCTCGGACGAAACAGTCCTGCTCCGTTATAGCAGAACGTCGGGGAGGCACGGGGGGGAGCAAGGAGAAAGGGCCCCAGGCTCTGTTGGACCTTGTTTGCAGTTCTGCTGTGGAGAGATTCTACCAAATAACACCTCAAAAGAAGCATTCAGCAAGGGATTGTATTAATTGTATTGTAACAGTCTAAAATGTGTTGATTTAAAACCGTTAAAAAAATTATTTTACAGTTAGACACTGCTGGCCGAGTGTGTTCTCATAACTCACTTAAAATTTGCCTCCAGCCAACTAATTGCTCTCAGTCTAAGATGGATTTGGATCAGAGTCTGATTTGTGAGACTATAACCAAAGTCCCCATGACACTACAGAATGTGTCACAACAGCTGTATGTGTGTAGGTGTGTGTGTTACGTGTGTGTGGGATGTGACCTAGTGTTGGGGTGACGGGGGATGTGACCTGGCATGACAGGTGATGTGACCTAGTGTTGGGGTGATGGGGGGATGTGACGTAGATTTGGGGTGACGGGGGAATGTGACCTAGTGTCGGGGTGAAGGGGGGATGTGACCTAGTGTGACGGATGATGTGACCTAGTGTTGGGGTAACGGGGATGTGACCTAGTTTTTGGTTGAAGGGGGATGTGACCTAGTGTTGGGGTGATGGGGGGATGTGACCTAGTGTTGGGGTGACGGGGGATGTGACCTAGTGTTGGGGTGATGGGGGTTGTGACCTAGTGTTGGGGTGACAGGGGGATGTGACCTAGTGTTGGGGTGACAGGGGGATGTGACCTAGTGTTGGGGTGACGGGGGATGTGACCTAGTGTTGGGGTGAAGGGGGGATGTGATCTAGTGTTGGGGTGATGGGGGTTGTGACCTAGTGTTTGGGTGACAGGGGGATGTGACCTAGTGTTGGGGTGACAGGGGGATGTGACCTAGTGTTGGGGTGATGGGGGATGCGACCTAGTGTTGGGGTGACGGCGGATGTGACCTAGTGTTGGGGTGATGGAGGGAAGGTGGGGTTGGTGAGCAGGTTTTTCCCCAAAGTACTTCAATGAGGGTTTACGAATTAAGATCAGGGGCCCTATCTTGCATCCGGCGCAAAAGACATAATCACTGGCGCATGTGTCATTGCTAGTTTGCAACTGGTGCAGAGCGTTCTTTTCCCTGCTGCGCCACGCGTCGATAAATTAGTGAATGATCTTGCGCCCCAAGGGGTGGCTCGGCGAAAGGAGGAGGCGTGTTCTGGCGCAAACGTTCCCTGGTGCTATTTTGTCGTTTCAGAAACCACTTGTGCACAAACCAGGAAATACCTGGTTTAAAGTCAGTGGCGCGTTGTTCAGATGCTATTTTAAGGGCGCATGCATAATTTTGCTTGTGCACCTCGCGCATATACTTTGCTTCTCTCATCTACCTAGCCACACATTCTTGATAAATTTTTGTGAAAGAACAGCTGATACAGCGTTAATAAGTTGTACTTTTAAATCAATGCATCTGCAAACACATATTTTCTTTTGGAGGATTGATGAGTATTTGATCTTGAGAAAACATTGTTTTACCGCGAGTGAGTGTTAAAAAGAATGAATGAATGCGGGTGCGCATCCATCTGTGTAAACAAATGCAAACTAAACACGTAACGCATAATACAGTCCATGGCAATGTATATTAACGGAGGGACACATGCATATTAGGAACACAAGTCAATAACGATAATGCATACTGATAAGAAACAATGTTTATAATGTATTGCGTATATCATTTAATAACATTAAATAGAACCACATTAAATACGACTTAGTATTTAAAGTTGTGGGAGAAACCTTATTCCATGTGTGAATTAGGCCATATTATTTGGCCCTAAACTGAGCCATTTGAAGTTTGAAATTCACAAGCATCTGTCTCATCGGAGACTGCAGACGCGCTGTCAAAATATCAACTCGTCAGAATCAAATGCGCTCATGGCTCTTAAAGGGGATGGGAGCTGGCACTCTCATTGGTTTGTTGCACGTTACGCCCAAACCACACCCACGGGCAATTAGGCTACTTCAGACCAACCCTTTTTAGATATGCGCCGGGCGCAAGAGTCATTTTTCGCGCCGGTAAACTAGCGACATCGCCATAGAACCGCCCACAAAGCTACTTGCGCTTGGCGCTTCTCACTTGCGTTTCAGACCGTTAGAATAGGGCCCCAAGGTCTTTTTCTTTTGTCATGATCAACTCTGGATTTGTTCCTATTTGTTTTTTCACAATATCCACTCAGAGGCTGAGCTGCTTCCTTCTCATCACTCTGATACACAGCTGGACATGAGTTGTTTTCTATGTGTGTGTGAGTGTGTGTGTGTGTGTGTGTTTGTTTGTCATGTATTTTTTTGAGTTTGTTTATTTGTGTGCATGTGTGTGTATGTGTTGTGTGTGTTTGCGTGAGAGTGTGTGTGTGGTCTGTGGCCATGTTTGTAGCCCATGTGTGTGTGTTTGATGGGGCTCAGTAAGGTTCCACTGGGACCCCTGTGGTCTGTATTCTGATGACATGTTAAGGCTGCCTTTGTATCCATTCCGAGGTCATTGATAGAGTGTGTGTGTAGTTGTGCACACAGCCTTTAACATGCAGGCATGCCTT
>OLKM01001685.1:42500-47500 GCA_900291075.1 Melanogrammus aeglefinus
ATAGTGTTGATCCGCAGAGGAATAGTCCGCCAAAGACGTTTGACCGTTGCTTAAGCAACCGGACACGCTGTGGTTGATAAGTGGCCCAACTACTTGCAGAGTAATAACAAAGACGTGAATCAGGCCAAAAAATCCACTTTCCGTGACAGCGGTCAAGTTTTGTGCGCTCAAAAGTACAGACGGACCAATTGGCAAACTACTGCAAGCTGCTGAATGCCATCTCTCCAAGTTAAAATGTAGATAATAGCGGACACTACACATAATTCTTTTTTTTCCGATTGAGCTGTTTCCTTACAACTTCTAATCGGATCAAGAACTGTCCATGTAAATCTCTATATTGACCATGCTGTTATTTGATGTTATTGAGTTAGAATTTAGATACAACATGATGTTACTTCAATACATTTGAAAATGTTAAGCTTTGCATATTTCATCAGCCTTGTGTTGGGGCGAGGGGGGGGGGGGGGGGGGGGGGGGGGCAGGTGGGGCTTGAAAATTCCCCCCTTGTCCAAAGTGGGGGATGACCGAAATAGTTTGAGAACCACTGGGTTAGGGTAAGGGTTAGAGGATGTCAGCGGTTAGGATTAGGGGTTAGGGTTAGGGTTTGGGCTTCCGTCTGGGTTCTCTGTTCCATGCTGAGCTGGAGTTAGGACTGTTGTCTTTTCGCTGTTCGCTGTCGTTGTTGGGGTTGTTGGGGTCAGGGGTTATGGTTAGGGTTGATTCTGTGCTGAGCTGGATGTTGATTCTGTTGTCTTTTCGCTGTTCCCTGTCCTTGTTGTAGTGGTTGGGTGTATCACGCGTGTGTCCCTTTTCATGCTGTGGGGGACAGAAGGATAAAGGAGTGTGAGATTTGTGAGCTGTTTAAGGCTGTTTGGTTAAAGTTGTGTGTGTCGTTTTATTCCGTGCACTTTCAGAGTTTGTTCGTTTAAGTCCCCATGATGCGGTTCAGATCGAAATGGGGACCAGTGACAACGTGTGTGTCTAATGTGCATTGACTCACAGTTCGCTGCCTACTGCTCGCAGGCTCGACTGCAAAGGGATTTTTTTATGGATATGTGTCTCCACAGCAACAATGTTCCCATTGACATGGAAAGTATTCTGTTGCAGTAGCAACCAACCCTAACCTGAGGGACAACACCTGCATCTGTGAAGTTTTGCACTTGAATGTGCAGCCAAGATATTTGTGCAGACATTCAGGATTTATCCGGAGGAGCAATGGAAATTCCCATTTCAATGACAAGGAATTGTCTGTAAGAGAAGCCTGATCTTCATCCTTTTGGCAGCGTATTTTGGCCAATGATTTAACATGATGGGCAAAGGATTCCACAAACATTTATTTTAATATGTACAGACACTCATCCAAAGCAAGAACTGAGACAGAAACCCGGTCAAAGCATACACACCTTAAAGGAGCCAGCAGGAAACGGGCGATAGCGGTTCAGCTGATAAACAAAGTTGAGTTTATTTGTTTATAGGTTGACAGTCCTTGGTGTAATGCGCTAATGGGTCCGAGCTGAAGAAGGTCATGTGACCACAGGGAAACTCATGGCCGGCAAGCGTCAACAGCTGGAGTCCTTTGTTAGCTTAGGACGCCACATCCATTTTTCAGTGGAGTGGTAGTAGTCTCCCACTGCATCCTGTCGGTCCACCTCTGGTGAGGAGTCGGTGGAGGGAGTCTGGAGGGAGTCTGGAGGGAGTCTGGAGGGAGTCTGGAGGGAGTCTGGAGGGAGTCTGTGGAGGGAGTCTTGAGGGAGTCTGGTGGGAGTCTGGTGGGAGTCTAGAGGGAGTCTGTAGGGAGTCTGGTGGGAGTCTGGAGGCTGTCTGTGGAGGGAGTCTGTAGGGGGTCTGGAGGGAGTCTGTGGAGGGAGTCTGTGGAGGGAGTCTGGAGGGAGTCTGGTGGGAGACTGTGGAGGGAGTCTGGAGGGAGTCTGGAGGCTGTCTGTGGAGGGAGTCTGGAGGGAGTCTGGAGGGAGTCTGTGGAGGGAGTCTGTGAGGGAGTCTGGAGGGAGACTGTGGAGGGAGTCTGTGGAGGGAGTCTGTGGAGGGAGTCTGTAGGGAGTCTGGAGGGAGTCTGTGGAGGGAGTCTGTGGAGGGAGTCTTTGGAGGGAGTCTGTGTGAGTCTGGTGGGAGACTGTGGAGGGAGTCTGGAGGGAGTCTGGAGGGAGTCTGGTGGGAGACTGTGGAGGGAGTCTGGAGGGAGTCTGGAGGCTGTCTGTGCAGGGGTCTTTGGAGGGAGTCTGGAGGGAGTCTGGTGGAGAGACCGTGGGAGAGGAGTCTGGAGGGAGTCTGGAGGCTGTCTGTGCAGGGAGTCTTTGGAGGGAGTCTGTAGGGAGTCTGGAGGGAGACTGTGGAGGGAGTCTGTGTAAGGAGTCTTGAGGGAGTCTGGTGGGAGACTGTGGAGGGAGTCTGGAGGGAGTCTGGAGGCTGTCTGTGGAGGGAGTCTGGAGGGAGCCTGGAGGGAGTCTGTAGTGAGTCAGGCCGACATCCCAGTTGAGTTCAGAGCATTTAAAGACTGATGTTCCTGGGATTAAGATTGTTTGTGCTTCTTGAACACTCGTCCATCTCCCCGGCTCTCCCCGGCTCTCCCCGGCTCTCCTCCCCCGTCTCCCCCGCCTGCCTCTCCTCCGCTGTGTCCCCATCATTCCTCTCCTCCCCAGTCTCCCATGTCTCTTTCTCCCCCCTCCCCCTCTCCTCCCTCCCCCCCTCTCCTTCCTCTCCTCCCCCCTATCCCCCCGTCTCCATTTCCCCCCTCTCCCCCCCTCTCCTTCCTCTCCTCCCCCGTCTCCCTCTCCTTCCCCGTCTCCCCCGTCTCCCTCTCCTCCCCCGTCTCCCCGTCTCCCCTCTCCACTCCGTCTCCCCCCTCTCCTCTGTCCTCCTCCCGTCTCCCTCTCCTCCCCCGTCTCCCCCTCTCCTCCTCTCGTCCTCCTCTCCTCCCTCTTCTCGCCCCATCTCCCCTCTCCTCCACTCTCCTCCCCCGCTCATCTCTCTCCCTCTCCTCCCTCTCCTCCCTCATCCCCCCTCTCTTCCCTCTCCTCCCCCGTCTCCCCTGTCTCCCTCTCCCACTCAGAAGGGAGACCCAGCCGTCTCCCTCTCCACTGCTGAACCCCTTGATCACTCAGCTCCTGCTTTTACTCATCATGCAAGAACGAACACACACACACACACACACACACACACAGAGAAAAGACGCATTACGGATGTACTGACACACACACACACACACACACACACACACACACACACACACACACACACACACACACACACAAACGCGCAAACACTACGCATGTACGCCTGCAAACACACACACTCCCTCTCGCTCCCCTTTCCAACTAAAAGTTCTCTCGTTGGCAGCACACGGTGATATTCAGGTGTAATTGTACGTATGCACCGTATTGTGTGTGTGCGTCATGTTTGTGTTTGTGTGTATTGGTCTGCTTTTATTGGGGCGCCCTCAAGGTCAAGTTAGGCCAAATCCTTACAGGAGTTGAACACAGTCTTTGTTCTGGTAAATCAGGTGATTACAGAACTTGGACAGTATCTTTCTAATATAAAGCCTCAAAACTGTCGCTGCAGTTTATTTCCGGAGCAGCCTATCGGATTATTTGGCAAACACAAATACTTTAAAGAAAATGTATTTTCCGTTCACTGATTTCATTAGAGCGATAGAGCACGCAGTTGCTAATGCTGCTGACGATGTAAAGAACATCGTCACTCATCTACATGAGAGGTTTGTGATTACCTCGTAAAGAAATAAACATCGCCATCACTTCATTACTGACTTAAAAAATAGGAAGACCGTCTAGCACCTTGTGCCAGTTTAGTTTAGCTGAACTTCCACATGTGACCACTTTAGATCAAATGGACATATGTACAGGTGTGTCATAGGTACGAGTGAAGTCCCACAAAGTCCACTGTGGATGTAAAAGTCTTTCAGTCACAAGTTGTCCAACCCTTGCCATGTGTTTCTTGCATTTGGTTCTTTATGCGTGATCTCGCCGCTCCTCTCCTAATTGGTGTTCCTACAAAAATGCCTTCAAAGTACAAGTCATCGATACATGAAGCAGTAAAATAGCAACTGCATATGATTTTGGCATTGAGAAGTTGAGTTGAAACATTCATCATATGTATGTTGCTGACGGCGTATCCTAAATATGCCGTCAGCAACTCTGGACCCATTCACATCGCTTCCTGTGGGGTGTTGATGAGTGTGTGTTGTGATATGTCTTATCGCAATTCTGTGTCCAATCGTTTTGGATACAGAAGGAAATGACCTTCGGTTGACACTGTTCATTAGATATATTGATTCATTAATTCGTTCTGTCCTATGCAGAGGGTCAGAGATCTATTACTCAAACTACTGCCAGTGGCTTGGAATTTGGATAACACAGCTTGAACTGGGATCCGTTTTCCACCATCACAGACATGCTGCTTGAGTGGTTTCTTTGACTGCTTGGTGTCGTCAGTTGTTTCTGTTGCTCTGATACCAATAAACTGGGCAGGGTTATGTCTCACAGCTCCACTAGTGTCACTGCATCTCTGTTCACGGCATCCTAGTGGAAGGCATAGCATGCGAGGAGGTGTTTGTGTGTGTGTGTGTGTGTGCATGTGCATGATTATATGCACACATGCAGCAAGCAGGCAGACATGTATGATTGATACATGGCTGTGTGTGGATATGTTAACAGTCTGAATTTGTATCAACTGATCGGCCTGTTTGTCCATCACACCACGTCATTCTTCTGTCCATCCTTCCTTGCGCCTGAATGTCCCTTTGTCCCTCTCCCCTCACCCCCTGTCCGCCCTGAGACCTCTCTCTCCCCTCCTCTCTTTTTTCCATTCTCTCTCTCTCTCCCCCCCCCCCCCCTCTCTCTCTCTCTCTCTCTCCATCACACCTTGCAGTCGTAGCTTTCAGCGAGAGTCACATTGAGGTTCCATCACTCCCTCGCCCATCAGTGGCCACGCGGCGAGCACTCTGTCCTCTCTATAGCCTGGCCGTG
>OLKM01001685.1:52500-77500 GCA_900291075.1 Melanogrammus aeglefinus
GATCTGCTGGTCACGCTGCTGGAATAAATGAAGTCCCAGAGGTTGACCGGATTAGGATTCCTCCGACGCGTTTAATAGCTCTTCTGTGTGGATGATAGATCAGACGCCTCGGTGCACGGGGGCATGTTTCCAAAGGTCACGGGAGGTGAAGTCATTTCATTATTAAAATAGCGTTGTTGTACCTTGGTTAAAGTCATTTAGTTTACAGATGTGATTGATACATAACTCGTGCATATTAATTGAGATTTTGGACTGAATAAAATAGCTAAATATATTGCAAGCTGCGTCTTATAATGATGAATTGGAAGAGGATGTGGGAGAATGCATAGTGGAGGAGTGACTGGGGTGGCTCTCCATGGAAAAGGCATTTCCAGTCATTTTAATCAATTTGCAAGATATAAAACTGAATTGATATGATTCCCTTTCTTTGTTTCTCTTGTCTCCTGAGCATGCAGTGCCTTAGTGGGAAACAGTTTAAATTTGAAAAGTGAGTTAATAAAAGTTAATATGAAACTAGATATTGATGCTTGTTTAATAAATGACTATGTCTCTCTGTCCTCTTCAGAGCGTGGGAAAGGGCTCCTTATGGTGCATAGATCCTGAGTACAGACAGAATTTGATCCAGGCACTGAAGAAGACCCCCTTCCACTCCCACTCCCAGCTCTTCCCCGCTTCCACCACCTTGCCGCAGGCCTTCCAGAGGTAAGCACATGGGTGCACAACACGCACGCACGCACACCTGTGCTGTACCGCTTTGGGAGGGGCCGCTCAGTTACTCCCCTCTAGAGAAAATCGACTTGGTTGCGACGTTTACAGTTTGTTGAGCGAGTGAGAGGTTGCGGCTGCCGGATGGCGCTGCAAGGAACATTTATAAACTAAATATTGTTATCCCGCAGTAATCAGCCCGACAGCTCCGAAACATTACCGGCCCAAAGGGAATTCTCCCGACTCTCTCGTGGGGTATTCCACAAAGCCGGTTTTATCACATAACCGGGTAAGTTAACCCAGGGTTTGCGGTAACCCTTCCGTTCCAAAATGACCACGGTATGTTAGTTACTATAGAAACATATGCTCTGAATCAAACCTGGTTTTGCGCAGGTTATGTTTGGAACATAATCCGGTTTTGAGTATTTAAACCCGCGTTCACCACAGATTTCATATTTTAATCACTTGACAGCACTAATATAAATATAAATATTATACGTGTATAAACTATATATACACAGGATATACTGTATATCGTATATGTGAAGACATTGCCCTGAACAAGCTTCAAGCTCCACCCTGGGGACTCATAGTGTGAATGATGTGATGCTAGTGTGTGAATGATGGGGATACTACGGGCCGCACTAACACTAAACTTTGATGTCAAGTAGGGGGGTGACAAAATATTATCCCGCGGGCCTCAATTGGCCCCCGGGCCGCGACTTTGAGACCCCTGTTGTACCCACCCAGTCTCACGAAAATATGTGACACTGTCACGTCACGTCATTTAATCTATTTATTCGTGATCTGGGACACGTAATTTCAGATTTTTCGTGCGAAAAAAACACAAATTTCAAACTCATTTTAAAAAGAAGAGATGAAGCAGCTACCTTTTTTCCGTCATGGTTTGCTTACAGAGCAGCGCACCTGCATTAAATATATCCGTGAATTGTCACAATTTCTCAGAATTAAAGGTGAAAGTAGAAATGGATGGCCAAAAGCTGTCATATTGTTCAAAATGTGTGCTTTTGGCACGAAAAAATTGAAATGACGTGCCCCAGGTCACGAATGAATAGATTAAATGACGTGACAGTGTCACGTATTTCCGTGAGACTGGGTTGGTTGTACAGGCTGTAGTTAGGTTTAGGGTAAGGGTTAGGTTGTACATGCTATGGTTAGGGTTAGGGCTAGGGTTGGGTTGTACATGCTAGTTAGGGTTAGGGCTAGGGTTAGGTTGTACAGGCTGTAGTTTGTATAGGTTTTTCAGGCTATAGTTAGGGTTAGGGTTAGGTTGTACAGGCTATCGTTTCACCAGGAGATGAAACCTGCTAGCTTGAGAACAGCAATAGCATCGTATTTTACGTTTCAACTTATTCATTCAGGCTCATCTTACCGGCTTTTTAAGGTTTTGAGTGAATGTATAAGGTCATTTAGTCATTCTGCCAGTTTTCCAACCTATATATTATGGTACTCTCAGTCTAGTGGTGACATTGCTAACTTCAGGTTTTGGCCCCTAACTATTGTAGGGTTGTCCTCAACACATTCCACTGATTGGCTGATGGTAGATTTTGAATTATCTTGCCTGAAATCAACTGCCATCGACAGCACAACCCCAGGCAAGTTAGAGAAATTAAACTAATGAAACAAGCATCTTTAACGAGGGACTTATTTGAGACGATATTGACACGTCATCATTTTGTACAACTGTGACTGTTAAATGTGAATCCTAACTATAAGGCCATGCTGATCGACTGAAATGTGAATCCTAACTATAAGGCCATGCTGATCGACTGAAATGTGATTCCTAACTATAAGGCCATGCTGATCGACTTAACTGCTCAGCAAAGATTCCCGTTTTCTGGCTCACTAGCAACATTGATCCGAAGTGTAAATCTAGCTTTAGTTGTAGCTCCGCCCTTAGGGTTAACGTTTGTTCAATATGAGCCCTCCTGGATAATATAGGAGAGAGAGGTTCTGCCACTGGAGTGTGGGTGTGTTGTAGTGCGGGGACGTGGGGAGTGGAAGGGAGACAGTCCAAAAGAGAGTTCTTCCATAAAGACTCATTCACCAATAGACTGGGGCAGTCCTGGTGGTGGTGATGGTGGTGGTGGTGGTGGTGGTGGTGGTGTGGTGGTGGTGTTGGTGGTGGTGGAGGTGGTGGTGGCGGTAGTGGTGGTGGTGGTGGAAGGGGGAGCAAGGAATGAAAACCTAAGCAGCAAAGAACATAGGTTAGACTACTCTTTATAATGCAGGTGTAGGCAGGTGATTGGTGATTGGTGATCAAACTTGTGCGTGTCATTTGAGTCCTCCTGGTAGAACTTGCGCTAAAGCTTACATTTCATTGTTTATGCTTTGGGGGGTGCAGGGAGAGGAGGGTTGATATCCTGGGGCCAGGATGGCATAAAAACAAGTACACACATCTCTGTATGCAGATATACCTCCATACATCACATCACACAGACGTTACGTTGAACATGTACGCCTTTCACATGATCGTATTATTGGATATTGTTTAAATATTTGATTAAATATTGGATAAATGCTTGACAGTTGCTGATTAGATGGGTATGTCTTGGCTGGAAGGAATGAAACCAGTTGTTTCCAGTTGTTGTGTCCAGACTTCTCTGAGCAACACAGCGACCACACAGTCCAGTGCTGTGCTCCAATATCCATGATTCCATGAGTACACTTAAACGTAGTACACCATCCGCACTCACTAAGTGCGCTAATTTTCAGATGTCAGTGTTGTTCCAAATTGAATACTCTGTGGTGCAGTAGCCGAAAATTAAGATCACTACTGCCGCCGCAGCTCGAATGGTGAACGGTGAACTCTTTACGCCGAGCAGCTTTAAAAAGCTAGAAAAGCTAGAAAAACTACAAAATGACGAAGGCTGTGTGGGAAATGCGCCTATTTTGTTTCAGCCTGGCTCCGCCCTCTTCTGCTACTTAGCTAAGATGGCTGCCGTTGAGTACGAAAAGTGTTCATTGATCCACACTTCGCAGTTTGACCGCTTTGAGTACACCATCCGGGTCCTTTCAGTACACTTAATTTTCGCCCGATCTGAATTGTAACGCCCTACGTACCCAAACTAAGGCTAGCAAGTACGGATAGCATTGACATTGGAACACAGCACAGGTCTACAGCTCTCTGGGTCTCCATTACTGGAACACAGCGACCACAGTCCAGGTCTACAGCTCTCTGGGTCTCCATCACTGGAACACAGCGACCACAGTCCAGGTCTACAGTGACCACAGTCCAGGTCTTCAGCTCTCTGGGTCTCCATCACTGGAACACAGCGACCACAGTCCAGCTCTACAGCGACCACAGTCCAGGTCTACAGCTCTCTGGGTCTCCATCACTGGAACACAGCGACCACAGTCCAGGTCTACAGCTCTCTGGGTCTCCATCACTGGAACACAGCGACCACAGTCCAGGTCTACAGTGACCACAGTCCAGCTCTACAGCGACCACAGTCCAGGTCTACAGCTCTCTGGGTCTCCATCACTGGCTGAAACACTAACACAGCGCTTTCCCCACTCCAGTAATTGCATTAAAGGGTTTACGGTAGCGCATCAATTCAAAGCCTTAACGACTTGTCTCCAGTTGTCAGTGGGTGTTTGGACTCCCAGACACGTGTCACATTTTGTTTTCACCGTTGGTGCAAGCCTCATTCAACTGCCTTATTGTTATCAGAGTGACAGAGAGATGGACAGATGGAGAGACGGACAGACACATGAGCAGAGGAAGAGAGAGGAGGAGGACAGAGTGCAAGCAAAGTAAAAAATAATTATCTCTTCCACTGTTCTCCTCTACTTGATGGAGTCCTCCACACACACACACACACACACACACACACACACACGTACACATGCACAGACGCACACACGTACACACACACAGACGTACACACACACGTACACACTTAGACACAGACGTACACACACACACACACGGTGAACAGCTGGTATGTCCGCCTCTCGCCGCGCTCGCCCTTGTGAGGTGATTAGCGCTGCTAGTTGTCCCCGGCAACAGAGCCGCTTCCATGGCAACGGAGAGACCATCACCACGGAGACAGGTGCCGGGAGACGCAGCATCACCCTCGCGTTGTTTTATTTCTTCTTTTTTATTTCCTCTTTTGGCTCTTCATATTTTACACAGACGCACACGAGCACACACAAACACACACAGGCGCGTGTGAGTGTGTGTGTGTGTGTGTGTGAGGGCTGGGCGGGGTAGGTGTGGGGAAGCTGGCATTGTCAAGGCAACGCAAAGCTCACCATGGCAACAAGCAGATGGCTGCAGTGCTGCAAGTGTGTGTGTGTGCGTGAGCAGTGAGAGTTATGGACGATGACCAGCAGATCGTCCACTAGCTGGGGGAGATTAATGTTGGATGAAAAGAAAAAGAGAGGTAGGGGGGAGGGTGTGGGCAGGTTGGCCCAGGGGGGGAGGGGGGGGGAAGAGAGGGCGAACGCTTCCCGCCCTCGTGGGGCCTCCCCTTGTCTCCTCCATCCTCCCCTTGTCTCCTCCATCCTCCCCTTGTCTCCTCCATCCTCCCCTTGTCTCCTCCATCCTCCCCTTGTCTCCTCCATCCTCCCCTTGTCTCCTCCATCCTCCCCTTGTCTCCTCCATCCTCCCCTTGTCTCCTCTATCCTCCCCTTGTCTCCTTCCTCCTTCCCTGGTCTCCTTCCCTCACACTGGTCCCTTTCCAATGTATTTTGTTGTGAGGGGAGCAGAGAGAGGAGGCAGGAGAGAGGGGAGGTTTGGTTTTCAAATCCCTTTATTGCACCACTGCAAGGAGAAAACAGATCACTATCACATCCTCACTTAAGAGCAAAAAAACAAAAACAAAACAGAAACATCCCTAAAATACAACAAACCTGTCCACAAGAGAACGTGTTTGTCTCATTCAGCTCTCCGTCACCCCCCACAGAGCATAAAACCCCTCCAACAGCCCATACGTGACTGAAACCCTGCATATCGCCCATAATTTGATAATAAGCATGCTCCAGCCTCAGTCGGGCCTTCAGCAGTCCCTTCAGAACCAGCACCGGCTCCACACTACCGACACTCTGAGCCCGGTTCCTGCGTGTTAGCCAGATGGCCAACTTGGCAGAAACCAGAATAAAAAGTTCACCAATGTGTGTACACTCTTCTTCTGAGCACAGTACTTCGGGCCAAAAATAACCAAATCAAAAGAAAAAATCTCCCCTAGACCCTGAAACCACCTTTATAAAAGCTCAAACAGCACTGGCAGCCGAGGAAACTGAATGAATAAATGCACCAGGGTCTCAATCTGAGAGCAGAAAATACACTCCTCCCCCTGTTCTGGATCCAGGTGCGCTCTGCATCTGTTGGTAGCTATTACTCCATGTACAATCCTCCACTGGAGGTCTGCTCTCCATTTTTCAACGGGCAGCTTGTACAGAGACCTCCAGCTACCTTTCGGGGAAACGTCTGGACCAAAAAACTCAGTCCACCTTGACTCCTGCATGCCTGCCGAAGAGCGCAGGTTCAGAACCTTAAAGCAGATTTGGTACAAATCCTTCTTCGCTGCAGCCTGTAAAATCTCCAGGTGTTGGGTTGTGAGAGACAGCAGCTGACCTTGTCCCTCCTGCCATTCCCCCACAACTGGGGTGATAGACAGAGCGGGGAAACTGTACTCTCCCTCTTCGCTCCGCTGGTCACACAGTGTGATTTTGTGCAAATTCTCTCATTGTTGCAGAGCAGCACAGACTTCCTCCACCACTTTGTTGATCAACCTGATGGAGGTGATGTTGCTTCTCTCTCTCAAGGCGTCCACAGATGTTGCCGTCATCTTCATCAGATGCTCCAGTTTGGTGCAGCCAGCCTCTCCAAGATAGGCTTGCAGGCTGGCAGACTGCAGTGTTTGAGTCTTTATGAGGTTATTATAAAACAAAGGTTCCTCAAACAACCACATGCCCAGAATCTCATTTGTGGCACGTGCAACCTTAAAAATCTGCCATGCCTGCAATACCGAGCTGTAGAAAGTCCAGTTAGGTCCACATCCTCAAGCTGTAAAAGGGAAAGCTGTTTATCATAGCCCAATCGCCCAGCTCTCTTCAGCAGCAGCCGAGCTGTGTCAAACCAGCTTGGGCCGCAATTGTACAGCATTCTTTGTGCAGTCTGGAGTCTAAAAGAGGCAATTTTTGCCTGGATGTTAATCAGTCCCTGCCCGCCTTCAGCCACAGGCAGGTAGACGGCTGCTGCCCGGACCCAGTGCCGGCCAGACCAGAAAAAGTCCAGGATGACTCGCTGAACGTCCTCCATCAGGCCTCCCGGTGGCGTCAGAGCGATAAGCCTATGCCAAAGAGTCGAGGCGACCAGGTTATTGGCCACCAGAACTCTTCCCCTATACGACAACTGGGGTAGCAACCGTTTCCATTTAGACAACCGAGCTCACACTTTCTCCTAAACTCCCTCCCAGTTCTTGTTTTGAATCAGTGCCCAAAAATACTCCGAACAATCTTAGGCCTTCCTTGCCCGACTCAAGACCTCCAGGCAGACTGGGCACTGCCTGAATTTCAATTACAATTAAAATTACAATTAGGGCATTTGGCAGACACTTTTATCCAAAGCGACTCACATCGGTTAATACACACATTGACACACCAATGGCAGGGTCAACAATGCAAGCCGACAGCCAGCTTGTCAGGAGCAGTTAGGGTTAAGTGTCTTGCTCAGGGACAAATCAACACTCAGCTGGGAGGAGCTGGGGATCGAACTAGCAACCTTTCGGTTACAAGACAACTGCTCTACCTCCTGAGCTAAGCCGACCCACGGCCGACCCCCCCTCCACTGTCCCACCACTCTTTGCCCAGTTCACCCGAGCAGATGAGGCCTTTTCATACAGGGATAGGGTATCCTGCAAACACTGAACATCCCCCTGGCTGGACACAAAAATATTAACATCATCTGCATACGCAGGAACAGTAGGTGGACAATCAAGATTATAGGACCCAGGCAGTGAGAGACCACCGAGCCGACCTCTCAACATGCACAGCAAGGGCTCAATAGCTAGGCTACATAGTTGACCGGAGAGAGGACAACCCTGTCTTATTCCTTGCTGTACAGGGATTGGCCGACTCAGCCATGCCCCCATCCTTACCATACATTGAGCACCACTATACAATAAACCAATCTAGGCCAGAAAACCATCACCAATATCAAAAGCCCTAATACCAAAAGTGCAGAAAACATATAAGAGTGATCCACCCTATCAAAAGCCTTCTCCTGGTCCAAAGAAACAATACCAAAATCTACATTATGGGATCTACACACATCAATAATATCTCAAATAAGAAAAATGTCCGTAATTTTCCTCAGCGACTGTAACTCGTCCAGAGTCAGCTCAGAGTCCAGAGCAGCTTTCTCTCCTGGGATGAGCTGAGGAAGCCCCTCCAGGAGCTCCTCGCGGCACTCCATGCTGCATTGCTCTGCCCCAAAGAGGTCAGCGTAGAAGTCCATTGCATGGGTCCTCATCTCACCCGGACTGGTGGTCACTCTGCCTCCAGGAAGCTTAAGGCAGGTCATCTGCTTCCTCTGTGCCACCGATCTCTCCAGATTAAAAAAGAAAGAGCTCGGGGCATCCATGTCCTTTAGCTGGAGGAAGCGAGACCTGACAAGAGCTCCCTTCACTCTCTCCTGCAGGAGGGAGCTCAACTCCAATCTCTTCTCCTGCAGCAGATGACCCGTGGTGGGATCCAAATCCCTATGTGACCCCTCGTCGATGTTTATAATATTGGCTTCAAGCTCATGAACTGCTGCCTTTATTTTAGGAGTCGAATGGGAGGTATACTGCTGGCAAAAAAAAAAAAATTTGGGCCTTACCAACTTCCCACCACAGCTTCAAAGAAGCAAAATCTGCTTTCATAGATTTCCACTGCTGCCAAAAACACTCAAAGCTTTTGCAGAAAGTACGGTCCTGCAGAAGACTACTAGTAAAAGACCAGTAGGACTTAACTCTTTCACCTGGCGAAATGATCAAGTCTATGCTGACATAGTGGTGGTCAGTAAAGCCAACTGGACTTATATGACTGTGGAATAATCTGGAGCTCAGACTTTTGG
This sequence comes from Melanogrammus aeglefinus, assembly GCA_900291075.1. Classification (NCBI taxonomy): domain Eukaryota; kingdom Metazoa; phylum Chordata; class Actinopteri; order Gadiformes; family Gadidae; genus Melanogrammus; species Melanogrammus aeglefinus. The sequence continues at coordinate 61,292 of OLKM01001685.1, forward strand.
AAATGTAAATCCTATCTAGTCTAGCTGCACTCACCCTGTTATTGCTGACCCTCACCCATGTGTATTGTCTGGATTGCGGATGTTTGACCCTTCATGTGTCTAACAGATCCAGGTGTGTGATAATACTGTTAAGGCTCTGAGATGACTGTGGGTGGGATTCTTCACTTGTCCTGTCTACACTAAAGTCTTGAGTGCAGTTAATATCCCCACCAAAGATGAAAAGATCATGCTGGTAATTCCTTACCTCATTTTTTAGCGGGGTGAAAAACCCCACTCTTTCTGTTCCTCGATTTGGGGCATATATGTTAACAAAGCAGAACACAGAGCCCTCTATTTCTGCCTTGAGAATCAACAGCCTACCCTTCACCACTTCAGTAGAAGATAATACCTTTACACTGGCATCTTTCCTCAACAGAACAGCTACCCCTGCACTAAGGTTGGTACCATGACTAAGGGTACACAAACCCGACCACCATAAACCCCAATCTATCTCGTCTGCTGGATTAGTATGCGTCTCTTGTAAAAACAGCACATCAACACTTTTTTGAGTGGCGACTTCAGAGATGAATGCCCTTCTGTGTCTGTCTCTCCCACCATTAATGTTCAAATACCCTATTTTGAGAGCGAGGTCAGAGAAGAGAAACAGATAAGATGAACAAAGCAAGGAACAATAAAAAGAGGAAAAACACAGTGTGGTACATCATCATGTTACTTCTTAGTCTTTTTTAGCAGTTTTACCTTTTTTTGCTTTTCTCAGAATTGTAATATGCTTTTTGAGGCGAAAGCGTTTCTTTTCGTCCAAGAGGTCAAACCCGACCAATCTTTTCAGTACACCAACAGATCTGATGAACTCGTCAGTGTCACTGAAGTAATCATTTAGTCCAACAGACTTTTTAAATGTCACACCCAGAAATTGATTTATTTCCTCTAAAGAATAGAGATCTGTGTTTCTGATGGAAGCTTCACCTATAGATACTGTATCTAACTCAGAGTCATACTCCATGTCTTCTCCTTCACAGGATGCCTGACTATTTAACATACCCTGTCCTTTATTGGTGATCACAGTGGGATCTCTGCCTGCAAAACTTGTGGAAGCTGCTTCACTGCCTGCAGACTGAGAACTGCTCAGGTTCTCTGCAGCCACAGGAGCCTGCTGCTTCTCAGGCTCGCTCTGTTCCACCCTATCTAAGTCATCATCCTCAGAATGTGAACCAGTGGCACCGGCTGCCACGTGGCACCACCAGCTGCCACGTCCTCAGCACCGGGATCCGCACCCACATCCGCAACCGCGGCGCTAGCCGTGGACCCAGCACCGGACTCACCAGCCGCGGACTCGGCTGCGGACCCAGCACCGGACTCGCCAGCCGCAGAACCGGCCGCGGACCCAGCACCGGACTCGCTAGCCGCAGACCCGGCCGCAGACCCGGCCGCGGACTTGCCAGCCGCAGACCCGGCCGCGGACTCAGCACCGGACCCGCAAGCCACGGACCCAGCACCGGAGCCACCAGCTGCGGACCAACCGGAGCCTCCCGCCGCATCAGCGGAGCGAGCCGCCCCCTGCTGTCTATGTGGACACGCAAAGCGTTTGTGTCCCACATCTCCACACTCAAAACATTTGAACTGTCCTGAGCTGGCGTACACCATATAAAACCCATCACTGTGCTTCACTCTGAACGACACATCGAGTGTTTGTACATAAACACACGTAAACACCTGCCGCCTCAGAGAATGTACGTGCTTCAGTTTGGGATCCTTACATCCCAAACTCACTCTTTTATATCCACCGCCAAACTTGCCGAACCTACGGAGCTCGTTCTCTAACGACTCGTTCGGTATGAACGGCGGAACACCGGACACGGTGATCCGCGAGGATGGAACTGACAGCGGGGAGACCTGTACGAATAAGTCCCTGATAAACACGTTACTCTCTACCAGCTGATACAAAGGGGCTCCTCTTTCAGGAACTCAACCACTGCTTTATTCATTCTAGATGCAAAAGATAATTTATCATGACCTACCTGCTCCCCAACAGCCAACAGAACTTCCTCCACAGTAACGATACTATCCGGCGGGACTATCTTAACTCCCTGCAGGATAGACGGAGGTGGCATCTCGGAGGACGCCATTCCTCCCGAAAACCTCCCGACACAACCACTGATCGATCGGCCAACACAGTAAAAGTATTAATAAATCTTACCTGATCATGCACATAGAACAGACGGAGAAACCAGGGAAAAACTAGAAAAAAGGGACAGAAAACAATTCAAAACTCTGCACCGCTCGCACTCGCACCACCGCTGCTCACACTCACACACACCGGAAACAGAAACAGAGGAGAGGAGAGGAGGAAAGAGGAGATGAGATGAGGGTAGAGGAGAGGAGAGGAGAGGAAAGGAGAGGAGGAGGAGAGGAGAGGAGAAGAGGACAGGGGAGAGGAGAGGAGAGGGGAGGAGGGGAGAGGAGGGGAGAGGAGAGAAGGGGAGAGGAGAGGAGAGGAGAGGAGAGGAGAGGAGAGGAGAGGAGAGGAGAGGAGAGGAGAGGAGGAGTCCCCATCGGAAGAGGAGCAGCGGGGGCCCAACAGGACTGTGTTCTGAGGCTTTGTCCTCAGGCTTTGTCCTCCATGACTTTGGTTTTCCCTCTCTCCTTTTATTGAAGCCAAAGTGGATTAAAGTCAGGAGAGGGTTAGTGTTAGTAGTGTTAGTAGGGTTAGTAGGGTTAGTGTTAGTAGGGTTAGTAGGGTTAGTGTTAGTAGGGTTAGTAGGGTTAGTGTTAGTAGGGTTAGTAGGGTTAGTGTTAGTAGGGTTAGTAGGGTTGGTGTTAGTAGGGTTAGTAGGGTTAGTGTTAGTAGGGTTAGTGTTAGTAGGGTCAGGGTTAGTAGGGTCAGGGTTAGTAGGGTTAGGGTTAGTTGGGTCAGAGTTAGTTAGTAGGGTCAGTGTTAGTAGGGTTAGTGTTATCAGGGTTAGTGTTAGTAGGGTTAGTAGGGTTAGTGTTAGTAGTGTTAGTAGGGTTAGGGTTAGTAGTGTTAGTGTTAGTAGGGTTAGTAGGGTTAGTGTTAGTAGGGTTAGTAGGGTTAGTGTTAGTAGGGTTAGTGTTAGTAGGGTTAGTAGTGTTAGTGTTAGTAGGGTTAGTGTTAGTAGTGTTAGTGTTAGTAGGGTTAGTGTTAGTAGGGTTAGTGTTAGTAGGGTTAGTGTTAGTAGGGTTAGTGTTAGTAGGGTTAGTGTTAGTAGGGTTAGTGTTAGTAGTGGTTAGTAGGGTTAGTGTTAGTAGGGTTAGTAGGGTTAGTGTTAGTAGGGTTAGTGTTAGTAGTGTTAGTGTTAGTAGGGTTAGTGTTAGTAGGGTTAGTGTTAGTAGGATTAGGGTTAGTAGGGTTAGGGTTAGTGTTAGTAGGATTAGGGTTAGTAGGGTTAGTGTTAGTAGTGTTAGTGTTAGTAGGGTTAGTGTTAGTAGGGTTAGTGTTAGTAGGGTTAGTGTTAGTAGGGTTAGTGTTAGTAGGGTTAGTGTTAGTAGGGTTAGTGTTAGTAGGGTTAGTGTTAGTGATTAGGGTTAGTAGGGTTAGTGTTAGTAGGGTTAGTGGTTAGTGTTAGTAGGGTTAGTGTTAGTAGGGTTAGTGTTAGTAGGGTTAGTGTTAGTAGGGTTAGTGTTAGTAGGGTTAGTGTTAGTAGGGTTAGTGTTAGTAGGGTTAGTGTTAGTAGTGTTAGTAGGGTTAGTGTTAGTAGTGTTTAGTGTTAGTAGGGTTAGTGTTAGTAGGGTTAGTGTTAGGTTAGTAGGGTTAGTGTTAGTAGGGTTAGTGTTAGTAGGGTTAGTGTTAGTAGGGTTAGTAGGGTCAGGGTTAGTAGGGTTAATGTTAGTAGGGTCAGGGTTAGTAGGGTTGGTAGGGTTAGTGTTAGTAGGGTTAGTGTTAGTAGGGTTAGTAGGGTCAGGGTTAGTAGGGTTAGTGTTAGTAGGGTTAGTGTTTGTAGGGTTAGTAGGGTTAGTGTTAGTAGGGTTAGTGTTAGTAGGGTTAGTGTTAGTAGGGTTAGTGTTAGTAGGGTCAGGGTTAGTAGTAGGGTTAGTGTTAGTAGGGTTAGTGTTAGTAGGGTTAGTGTTAGTAGGGTCAGGGTTAGTAGGGTCAGGGTTAGTAGGGTCAGGGTTAGTGTTAGTAGGGTTAGTGTTAGTAGGGTTAGGGTTAGTAGGGTTAGTGTTAGTAGGGTTAGTGTTAGTAGGGTCAGGGTTAGTAGGGTTAGGGTTAGTAGGGTTAGTGTTAGTAGGATCAGGGTTAGTAGGGTTAGTGTTAGTAGGGTTAGTGTTAGTGTTAGTAGGATTAGTGTTAGTAGGGTTAATGTTAGTAGGATTAGGGTTAGTAGGGTTAGTGTTAGTAGGGTTAGTAGGATTAGGGTTAGTAGTGTTAGTAGGGTTAGTGTTAGTAGGGTTAGTGTTAGTAGGATCAGGGTTAGTAGGGTCAGGGTTAGTAGGGTTAGGGTTAGTAGGGTTAGTGTTAGTAGGGTCAGGGTTAGTAGGGTTAGTGTTAGTAGGGTTAGGGTTAGTAGGATTAGGGTTAGTGTTAGTAGGGTCAGGGTTAGTAGGGTTAGTGTTAGTAGGGTTAGTGTTAGTAGGGTTAGTGTTAGTAGGGTTAGTGTTAGTAGGGTTAATGTTAGTAGTGTTAGTAGGATTAGGGTTAGTAGGATTAGGGTTAGTAGGGTTAGTGTTAGTACGGTTAGTAGGGTCAGGGTTAGTAGGGTTAGGGTTAGTAGGGTTAGTGTTAGTAGGGTTAGTAGGGTCAGGGTTAGTAGGATTAGGGTTAGTGTTAGTAGGGTCAGGGTTAGTACTTTATCATATCATGATATATTTACTTAAAAATATTCAACACAAAAGACCTCTAAATGTCTCCAACATACCGGCGCCTAATTGTGATGTTACCACAAAACATTTACCTTAATTAACTATATGGAGCCAAATAAGTACAGATACAAACCAACCAAAATCCTTCAAAAATATATCACTTCCAATAACAATACAACACAGTTGACATCATCCCCTCTTGAATCCCCCCAAAGTCCATGTTGCATGAATGTCTCTTAGGCAGGAATAATAGTCCAGTGAGCGTGGAGTTAATGTATGCAAGGACAGTGTGTGCAGGGCCATCTGTAGCGGGGCATGTGTGTGTGTGGCATTCTTCATGTTATTAAGCTCAGTTTTCAGCTTCCAAAAGCAAGCAGAGCTTATCAATGGGCCTTTGCAGGGGATTCGTCTTTGTTCGGACCAAAACACTCCTGATCAAGGACCCTGGACCTTTGGGTCCAGGGAAAGTCTTTACTACACGACCAAGGGGCCATGAGTTCCTTGGTGCAGTATCATCTACGATGACCACCACATCGTTGATGATAAAGTTTCTCCTGGTGTTAGTCCACTTTTGGCGTTGCTGCATGAGTGGCAGATATTCTTTCATCCACCTCTGCCAGAACAGATCCGCAAAATACTGGACTTGTTTCCATCTCTTCTTCTTTCTTTTATGGTAAACCGCATGATGAGGAATATACCAAACTTGGCCGTCATTTCTTTGGATTTGCTCTTGGGGTACCTTCACTTTCCCAGCCAGGTTTAATGTCCGCTGCAGTGCCACGTTTTAATTATTTGGCATGAGTAACTCCTTTTCTCGGAACGGCAGGGGTAGGATGTAATGTCCACCTTCAAACACTTTAGAACTTTGGGCCAGCTCCATAAATCTCCTGTCCTCGCATGACATCTCTTTCTTCTCCTCAGATTCCTTTTCCGGGAACTCTTGGTTGTACTGCCTGAGTAGCAGGTCTTTCAGATTATCCATTGAAATGTGATTGACTGTCATTGATACTTTATGTTTATCCATTGCAGATGGAGACTTGAGGGGCCCATTCACCACCCATCCGAGAAGTGTCTTCACTGCGTATGGTCCATTACTCTGGCTGTTAATTATGTGCTAGGGTTCCATCACTTTAGGAACATTCATTCCTATCAGCATTTCAATGTCAGCATCAATCTCTTCCTTTTGGATTCCATGGAGGTACGGCCATTTCCTGAGTTCTGATTGGGTAAGTAGGGTTTCCTTTGAAACAGGGATTTTAACTTGTGTGTAGACTTCAGGAAGGTCAATAAATTCATTTCCATCTAGATTGCCAACTTCCAGTCCTGTGATCTCATAGCAGCTCACATTGTTTTCCTGTCCCATCGTCCGCAGCAGAATGTCAATTCGGGGTTCGGGGTCCGCTCACATTCAGTTGGTTCATTAGCTTCTCAGTCCAAAATGTGGCTGAGCTTCCCAGATCAAGGAAAGCGTAAGATTGAATGCACTTGCTTCCTTTGGCAGCTTTAACTTGAACTGGAGAAATAGCGAGAGCACATTCTTTACCGGCCCCTGTTGCATCATCAGCCGACACTTGTACGCTGTTTATTAATGTCCGCTTTGGTGCTGGGGAATTGCGGTTTTGCAGGGGTTGCTTATCTGAGGTTCTTGTGTCAATATGTAGCAGGGTTGGATGTTTCCGCTGACATGTTTGGCAGTCTTGCTTTGTCCTGCAGTCTTTACTCATGTGACCCTTTTTTAAGCAACCGAAGCAATATCCATTTATTTTCTAACATTCCACCTTTTCGTTGTGGGGCTGTGATTTAAATTTGAAGCAGTCCAGTAGTGTACGCTTGCCTTCACAGAAACAGCAGACCGCTGAAGTAGCAGCATTAAAGTTGGTGTGTTGTTGTCCTTTAAATGCATACTGTCTGTTGTCTTGTTCTTCTGGTGCTGCCACAGCGGTCACAAAATTACTTTTGCTTTTAAGTGTCCTTATTTCAGTGCTCCTGTTTGGGGATATTCTTTGAGCAGGAGTTGGGTCTTTAATGTCTCCGAATGCTGGGTGCAGTAAGATGTTGGACTGATTTTCAATAAATTCAACAAGATGTCTGAATTTAGCCCGAATCTTTCTTTTCTGAAATTCCTCATATGCTCTTGACCGCCACCTCTCTCTAAGCTTGTAGGGAAGCTTGGATACAATGAGCTTTAAGGTGGATGTCACATCCAGTTCATCCATGTACTCCAAGTCCTGCATGGCGTTGTGGCATTCCCTCAAGTATAAAGAATATGCCTGAGATGATTCCCATCATCTGCTTTAATAGCTGTCCAGTTTAGCGCTTTATTCAGATAAGCATTTGCAATCTTCATCTCATCACCAAAATGTGTTTCTAGTAGTTGCATTGCTTCTGGATATCCTCTTCTTGCATCCATGTGCATACAGCTATGAACGAGGTCTCTGGCCTGATCTGCTGTAAACTGTTCAAGAAAGTAGAGCCTATCCTGGGCACTACTTGTCTTGTCCTCTATTATGTACTTGAATGCATGCATGAAAGGTTGGTATGATAGTGGATCACCTTTAAACACTGGCACGTCTCTTTAAGGCAATAGAGACAGATTTTGTTGCATTATCATGAGCTCAGTGATATCCCTTTGACTTTTATAGCCTAACCCTAACCCTTGGCTTATGTTTTCATGAGTGCTATGACTGGTTGCAGGGTCTTCCAGGTGTGGGTTTGGAGCTCTTGTTGCCACTTGAGAGCTCTTATGAATGTCACCAACCACTCTCTGTAGCGGAGTTTTAGGCACACTGTCCAATTGAATGAATTCCAAAGCAGATGTGTCTGTAAATGTTTGTTCCATATTTTCCTGTTTGCTTGTTTCCTCAAAGTATTCATTCATATCATCACCATAAGACTGTTACGTTTGGGTTTAGGAGTACTTTCATTTTTGCATCTGCCGCTGCAATTTCTGCATCCAGTTCCACGTTTTCCATTTTTGATTTGATGATAGTTTCTTGCAACTGCAATAAATGTTTTTCCTTTAATGCAGCAGATTTAGCCTCCAGAGCTGCTTTCTCAGCTGAAACCAGCCGAGCAGCAGAAGATGTTTGATATGCTGTCCAGTGGGTCAACCTTTAACTGTGCACTCTGTTCCCTTTTCCATGTTTTAACCTCCTTTGTTAAGTAGTTGAAGTTCATCACTCTGGGCTCATACCAGTCCAGTGTCAGTTTCCTTTTCCTCTTGTGATAACAGCTCTTGAACTGAGTTGTGCACCTTATTAAACTCATCCACAGCTTGTTTGAACATATGCATAGATTTCTCAACATCATCAATATTTCCACGTTCAGTCAGCAAGGCTTGTGTTTCAGGTATTCTCCTTGTGCACACTCCAAGTTTCCCTCTGCGTGTCGCAATCAGAGATTTTAAACGATTTTCGGTTTAGTCATGTCCATTTTTTATTGTAGTTTGATTTATTGATTTCCTTTTATTAGATCGCTTCCTTATTTATTTTGCTCCGTTCGTCTATCCGCCGCATCCGCGGGATGCGTGCGCACAGACCATCTGTTGCCACTTTCCTTTTGTCACTTTGTTTAGCGATCGCATAATAATTCATTTCAAACAGACAGTTCATAGAACGGGGCTTTAAACGCGGATTTCATCCGCACATCCATATTCACAAGCACTTTATTGTGCACGGCTCATCCGTGGGTTTGTTTACTCACGGGTATCCAAATGAGCTGCATGCGCCCGTCTTCCTTTGTCCTCTCCAAAAGTTTGTCAGACTCACAGAGTTTTCTTACTATGAAGCGGCCAACCCTTTGTTCGCCCTATTTATTCCTGAGGCAGAGATAGTCCGACGCACATTTCTTGGGAGGCACGCACAGAGAGTGTTTAACTTGGTGTTGATTCATTTATTAAACAATAACCCCGGTTAACTTTCCAGGAAATAACTAAACATAAAAACTCCAAACAATGTAACTGTTTACGATACGAAGGGTTCTTCGTATCGTACAAAAAGGGCTTTCAATGTAAAATAATCTGTCAAATAATGCGTCCAGTAATGCGTCCAATAATACGAAATAATGCGAAATGCGGTCAGAAAACTGTTGGCTCTCTGCCTTCCAAACCCCTGGCTAACAGTAATTAGCCTGCCCTATATGAGGGCCTCCAATAGGCTACCGGTAGAGCGTGACCCACCTATTTCCCCAGGTGACACAACGGACTAATCACCACTTCCTGTGTCACCCCTTTCCTTCATCAGGTTCCTCCCTCTTTTTTTTTTAGTGCGGCCCGACCTGCACCATATTCACCCCTACAATCCCTGGTCCTGTGTGTGTGTGTGTGTTGTGTAGTAGAACACAACTAGCCCATTACTAGGTGTAGTAGAGCACAACTAGCCCATTACTAGGTGTAGTAGAACACAACTAGCCCATTACTAGGTGTAGTAGAACACAACTAGCCCATTACTAGGTGTAGTACAGCACAACTAGCCCATTACTAGACGTAGTAGAACACAACTAGCCCATTACTAGGTGTAGTAGAACACAACTAGCCCATTACTAGGTGTAGTAGAACACAACTAGCCCATTACTAGGTGTAGTAGAACACAACTAGCCCATTACTAGGTGTAGTAGAACACAACTAGCCCATTACTAGGTGTAGTAGAACACAACTAGCCCATTACTAGGTGTAGTATAGCACGCCTCTTGGCGGACAAGAGTCCTTAACTTATTCCTGAAACACACATACACACACAGACACAGACACACACACACACACACACACACACACACACACACACACACAGACACACACACACACACACACACACACACACACACACACACACACACACACACACACACACACACACACACACACACACACACACACACACACACACACACACACACACACACACACACACACACACAGACACACACACACACACACACACACAGACACACACACACACACACCAGGGATTGTAGGGGTGAATATGGTGCAGGTCGGGCCGCACTAAAAAAAAAAGAGGGATGAACCTGACGAAGGAAAGGGGCGACACAGGAAGTGGACAGGAAAGGAAATGAAGGGAAGGGAGATGGGGGAGATGGGGAGATGGGGGAGAGGGGAGGGCTGCCAATAGCCCGTGTGTTTCTTATGAAAACAACAAACAGACACTGCTGCGCTGGGGGGGGTCCCGCGGCAAACACGTTCTCTCTCTCTCTCTCTCTCTCTCTCTCTCTCTCTCTCTCTCTCTCTCTCTCTCTCTCTCTCTCTCTCTCTCTCTCTCTCTCTCTCTCTCTCTCTCTCTCTCTCTCTCCTCTTGCTAATGAAGCACTGATCACCACCGTTGTTTCACAGAGACCTGTTGGGCCCCGTCTGTCTCCCCTGGGCTCTGTGTCTGTCTCCCCTGGGCTCTGTGTCTGTCTCCCCTGGGCTCTGTGTCTGTCTCCCCTGGGCTCTGTGTCTGTCTCCCCTGGGCTCTGTGTCTGTCTCCCCTGGGCTCTGTGTCTGTCTCCCCTGGGCTCTGTGTCTGTCTCCCCTGGGCTCTGTCCGTCTGTCCCCCCTGGGACAGACCTCATTTGTTTGTCTTGTGTTCCAGCAGTGCTGTGTTAGTGTAGTGCTACGACTGCTAGGTGTGTTAGCATAGTGCGGTCATATTGTTTTTCTTTTTTCATTTGACCTTTTTCTACCTTGCTTTCATAAGATCATGATTCCCTCTGTGTTCTTTCAGTATCTCCGGTCCTCAGATGTGGCAGAGCACTCCGTTCTACAGGAGAAATGGGGAAGTTCTGCTACAAGGTAGGTCCCAACTCTTCCTCACTCAAACCCTGGTTAGCCTCTCTTCTTCTCCTTTTTCTGGCCCCCCTGACTGTCGTTCCTGTCTTTATATTCTGTTCGGACATACGGCTTTTCTGCTGCAAATATTTGGCCCACTCTGTCCATGTCTCTCTTTTCACTGAGTGAGGAGGTGTGTGTGTGTGTGTGTGTGTGTGTGTGTGTGTGTGTGTGTGTGTGTGTGTGTGTGTGTGTGTGTGTGTGTGTGTGTGTGTGTGTGTGTATGGGGTGTGTGTGTGTGATGTGTGTGTGTGTGTGTATTGGGGTGTGTGTGTCTATGGGGGTGGGGGGGGGGGGTGTTGTTCCTATGTGCGTAATAATGTTATTATTCCATTTTCATGCCAAGAGTAAGGGTGACCAAAACACTAATACAGTAATGGCTCGACAGAGAAGAGGAGGTAGAGACCAAGGAAGAACCCCTCTGTGTATCTAGCCTCTCCTTCCATGTTCAGTCGTGCAGCCATGGGGTGTGTAGTGGTGGAGTTGCCGTGACGACTGTGGAGGTGGGACCCAACTTTGGTACCGTTAACCATGGAGAGGAGCTGTGCTCTCTGAAGCGGTGCATGTGTGTGAGGGACAGAAGCAGATTAAAGGAGGAGGGAACACCTTACAGTACCTGAAGACCTCCATGTTTCTTTGAAGGCCTTCACTAGGGTGGGGGCCCTAGTCTGAGTGGGAGCCATAAGACCAACTGATAGGGGCCTTATCAGGGGCCCCTGATGAGTGTGTGTGCGTCTGTGTGTGTGCGCGCACATGCATGTCTGCTTTGACCGTGTCTCCAGAGCCTTTTATGGGCTCCTCACGAGAGAGAGAGAGAGAGAGAGAGAGAGAGAGAGAGAGAGATTGAGGACGACCAGAGAGAGAGAGAGAGAGAGAGAGAGAGAGAGAGAAAAAGACTTTGAGGCCGTCCTGATCGGGGATTAACCAGCCTGCTCTCCAAGAGAAAATTGTAGAAGATCCTCTCACTCTTTCAAAGTTCTTTCTCCCTTCTTCCTGTTATGGCTCAAGATGGGGTGGACCCAAACGCATGGCACAAATGACCACAGACGAGAGCGTAAACAGTAGAACAGTTTATTTGTCCACGGTTGATCAAGGTTAGTTCAGAAGGTTGCGTCCGTTAGGGGTAATCCTGAAACCACGGGCCGGGGGATCCGAATCGGGGTTGTATGGGTCGGCTGGCAGGCAAACCGACATTCACACACGACGATTCGACAAAGATGATAATCCGGCAGTAGAGCAGGGTTGTGGTATAGTTGTGATGGTGATGACTGGTAAAGAGAAAGAAGTATTAGGAATGTGCACACTTGAACACGAGTAAACTAGAACTAGGAATACAGGTAGGAATAGAATCAGGAAGCTACTCAACAGGGCAAGTACAACTGACGATCTGGCGACGAATGGTTGGAAGGCTGGGGTAGATATCCTGGTGATCCTGATTGGAGATGACTGTCAGATGCGGGTTATCAACGAGGCTGGGTCGGGGAACTGTGCTGGAATGTGGAGGCCACGCCCCCGCACATGAAACACTGAGACAGCAACAAACAGGGACAGACAAGACTGACAGAGAACAAAACTAGTGGCAGCTAGGATCTGGTGGGAGAGACTGTGACACTTCCTCTCCTTAAAACTCGGTTTCTCTCCGAATTGATGTATCTATCTCTTCTACCTAGATGTATCTATCTCTTCTATCTAGATTAGTCTTGGGCAAGTTACTTTAAAAAAGTAATTAGTTACAGTTACTAGTTACTTATCCCAAAAACTAACTATAGTAGTAACCAATTATATAAGTAACTAGTTACTGTGAAAAGTAACTATTGCGTTACTTTCAAGTACATTTTGAAATGCTGAAATGTGTCAAATAATTTGGACCCCACCTCCACCTCTCTTTAACGGAACTGCATGGAAGCATTCAACGTTGAAAGATGTTTGAATTACTTGACACTGATCGTAGGGAGACCAGGGCAAAATGTGCATTTCACCATTACACTCGTTCCTTTAGTTTCTTGGAGGGAAAAGTAATGGCAGTACTTCCATTTAAAGAAGGCTATTTTTGGATTATTTGGGCTCGCCATTCCTGCTACTCGTTGACCCACTTGTGTCGTTGTGTGTCCGACGATGTGTGCTTTCGAGGTTGTGTAAACGGCACCCTCCCAACTCTACCTCTGATTGGCTTACCATGAAATTGTACTCTTCTTCAGCCAATCATTATCGTTTATGCGGTGTCTCCTGCCCACTTACTAAGGAAGAACAGTAAAGTAAGAGAGAGAGAGATGTATTTGGTCTGACGAAAGAAACGCTTCAATTAATGTAACATGCTGAATTTTCAGTAAGGAGTAATCCATTAGATTGTTCTTTAATAGAAAAAGAAACGCTGTTAGTAAACTGTGTTACTTACAATGCTGTTATTCCCATATCACTGATCTAGATTTATTGATCTCTTCAATCAAAATTTATCAATATCTTTTATCAAGATCTATCCATCTCTTCTATCAAGATCTATCCATCTCTTTTATCAAGATCTATCCATCTCTTCTATCAAGATCTATCCATCTCTTTTATCAAGATCTATCGATCTCTTCTATCTAAATGTGTCTATCTTCTATTTAGATCGATCGATCGATCTATCTATCTATCTATCTATCTATATATTCTAGATCCATCCATCTCTATATATATATATATATATCTCTTATATCTATCTATGGGCAAAAAACTATTTAGTCAGCCACCAATTGTGCAAGTTCTCCCACATAAAAAGATGAGAGGCCTGTAATTTTTATCATAGGTATACCTCAGCTATGAGAGACAAAATGAAAAAAAATAATCTAGAAAATCACATTGTCTGATTTTTAAAGAATTTATTTGCAAATTATGGTGGAAAATAAGTATTTGGTCAATAACAAAAGGTCATCTCAATACTTTGTTACATGCCCTTTGTTGGCAATGACAGAGGTCAAACGTTTTCTGTAAGTCTTTACAAGGTTTTCACACACTGCTGCTGGTATTTTGGCCCATTCCTCCATGCAGATCTCCTCTAGAGCAGTGATGTTTTTGGGCCTTCGCTGGGCAACACAGACTTTCAACTCCCTCCATAGATTTTCTATGGGGTTGAGTTCTGGAGACTGGCTAGGCCACTCCAGGACGTTTAAATGCTTCTTACGAAGCCACTCCCTTCGTTGCCCGGGCGGTGTGTTTGGGGTCATTGTCATGCTGAAAGACCCAGCCACGTTTCATCTTCGGTGCCCTTGCTGATGGAAGGAGGTTTTCACTCAAAATCTCACGATACATAGCCCCATTCATTCTTTGCGTCACACGGATCAGACGTCCTGGTCCCTTGGCAGAAAAACAGCCCCAAAGCATGATGTTTCCACCCCCATGCTTCACTGTAGGTATGGCGTTCTTTGGATGCAACTCAGCATTCTTTCTCCTCCAAACACGACGAGTTGAGTTTTTACCAAAAAGTTCTATTTTGGTTTCATCTGACCATATGACATTCTCCCAATCCTCTTCTGGATCATCCAAATGCACTCTAGCAAACTTCAGACGGGCCTGGACATGTACTGGCTTAAGCAGGGGGACACGTCTGGCACTGCAGGATTTGAGTCCCTGGCGGCGTAGTGTGTTACTGATGGTAGGCTTTGTTACTTTGGTCCCAGCTCTCTGCAGGTCATTCACTAGGTCCCCCCGTGTGGTTCTGGGATTTTTTTTCACCGTTCTTGTGATCATTTTGACCCCACAGGGTAAGATCTTGCGTGGAGCCCCAGATCGAGGGAGATTATCAGTGATCTTGTATGTCTTCCATTTCCTAATAATTGCTCCCACAGTTGATTTCTTCACACTAAGCTGCTAACCTATTACATTCTATATTACCTATTATAGATTCAGACTTCCCAGCCTGTTGCAGGTCTACAATTGTGTTTCTGGTGTCCTTTGACAGCTCTTTGGTCTTGGCCATAGTGGAGTTTGGAGTGTGACTGTTTGAGGTTGTGGACAGGTGTCTTTTATACTGATAAGGAGTTCAAACAGGTGCCATTAATACAGGTAGCGAGTGGAGAACAGAGGAGTCTCTTAAAGAAGAAGTTACAGGTCTGTGACAGCCAGAAATCTTGCTGGTTTGTAGGTGACCAAATACTTATTTCCCACCATAATTTGCAAATAAATTCTTAAAAAATCAGACAATGTGATTTTCTGGATTTCTTTTTCATTTTGTCTCTCATAGCTGAGGTTTACCTATGATGAAAATTACAGGCCTCTCTCGTCTTTTTAAGTGGGAGAACTTGCACAACTGGTGGCTGACTAAATACTTTTTTGCCCCACTGTATATATACAGTGTGTGTGTGTGTGTGTGTGTGTGTGTGTGTGTGTGTGTGTGTGTGTGTGTGTGTGTGTGTGTGTGTGTGTGTGTGTGTGTGTGTGTGTGTGTGTGTGTGTGTGTGTGTGTTTGTGTGTGAGAAAGAGAGAGACACACTTGAATTCCAGTTTGCTGCTCCTCAAGAGAAGGCTTAGTGTGAGTGGTTGGCAGGAGAGGGAACCCTCTGACACACACACACACACACACACACACACACACACACACACACACACACACACACACACACACACACACACACACACACACACACACCAAAAACCTACGAAAGAATAGTAGCACAGACACTGCTTGTGCTCGCTCTCTCTCCCCCTCCCTCTCGCTCTCTCTCTCTCGCTCTCTCTCTCTCTCTCTCTCTCTCTCTCTCTCTCTCTCTCTCTCTCTCTCTCTCTCTCTCTCTCTGTCACATTATCACATCCATGTGTGTGTGTGTGTGTGTGTGTGTGTGTGTGTGTGTGTGTGTGTGTGTGTGTGTGTGTGTGTGTGTGTGTGTGTGTGTGTGTGTGCATGTGGGAGCGTGTCTGTAGGACAAGGCCAGAGTTGATGTACCATCAAACGATGAGCTTTTCAAGGAAGGTTATTGTCATATAGCTGTTTCTGTGTGTGTGTGTGTGTGTGTGTGTGTGTGTGTGTGTGTGTGTGTGTGTTTGTGTGTGTTTGTGTGTGTGTGTGTGTGTGTGTGTGTGTGTGTTTGTTTGTGTTTTGTTTGTGTTAGGGTGTGTGTGTGTGTGTATGTGTGTTTGTGTGTGTTCCCAAACTCCTGCGTCTTTTTCCATCCTTCTCCTCACCTCCTTCGTGGGTGTCTCTCTGACCTGCCTTCACTCCCTCCAACCTCTCCTCCTCTCCACACAGCGTGGTTTATTATGGAGGGAGTTGACCTTGGGCCCTGCGTCAATGTCAGCTTCTGAAAGAACAAACAGGACTAAAGCTGCACCATCCGACTTAGAAGTGACAGATAAATACTCTTCTCTATATCTTGGCTGCAGAATAATGCATTTTAGGTAAATGTAGTGTGTTTGTGTGTATGTGTGCATGTGTGCATGGTGTGGATGTGTGTCTATCTGCCCCTGGCTCCTCCTCTGTCTTGACCTTGCCTCAGGGACAGGTATCAAAGCTCACCTTATGAAGTGGGATAACGTGCATACCTGGCACCCTATTCATCTGGGGTGTGTGGGGGGCTGTAGGGCAATGGGACCCTATG
>OLKM01001685.1:82500-113143 GCA_900291075.1 Melanogrammus aeglefinus
GTGTGTCTTGGTCTGTGTCTGGGTGATATTTTTTCACAAACATAATCGCCGCATTCCAGTGTGTTAAAAATAAATGAATGTAAAAAATGTCTACATTAATAGTTTAATATTCACTCAGCCGCAAAACTTGCTTTTGTTTCTAATTATTGAGTTCTCAATGTGAGCTGACAGTTATCCTTGATTAAACTCAAAGTTGAAAGAGTCATATTTCCTACAAAGACCCCTCCGTCACTGCCTCACTGCAACCCATCAATGACGGAGGAGGAAGTGGTAATTATTTCTTTAGTGTTACTGACACGTGTAAAGATTCCAAATTACGATCTCCAGCCATAGTAGGAGGCCTCCATTTGTGTGCATGCACATGATGAAGGGACAATACCACCTTTCACTATGGACTGTGGGCTTGGTTTAGAGTCTTCACACCTCAAGTGAGGAGCAAGAGATGAAAAGGAGTCCATCTTCTCCTCCACTCACCTGGAGGGCACTTGACTCAAGGGCAACTCTGGGGCTATGTACCTTATCTATACTGAACACCAGCCCTGCAGCCCATTCAATGGGCCCTGAGGATTCAACAGGAGCACTTATTTTAGATGTGGACTTTTCTAATCCGAATGAAGATACATACTGTACATGACATGGAATCCAGTCGTTGGCCAATTGATTATTGTTAGAGATAAGGGAATGCTTTACCTCGGTGAAGGTGAAGGTTTTGACAAACGGTGAGGACGGACTGTCCTTCATGCTGAGGATAGCCTCTTGCCTTCGGAGCCAATGTCAGGCCATGCTCCCTCCCCCCGACCCTCTCCAACACACCCCTAACTACACCCTTCATGCCGTCACCCTACCACGCCTCTCTCGGGAGAGCGAGACCCCAGCTAATCTTATAGTAGGATATGTCACTTAGTACTCACCCAGAGTTTGACGTTTCTGAAACCGACGAGGATGCCATTCCTACTATATCACGCAGGAGTTCAAGGATCCAGTTAAAGTCAGCTTCTTGGGCGTCCTGGCCAAACAAAACACCCCTAGAAAGCCTCAGCCAACAAGGCGTCCCAGTGGAAGTCGGCTTATCAAGGGAGTAAATCCTTCAAATACCCAGAACCGCTCCGAGGAACCCTCAGCACTCACCCCTCTCTCCACTGTCTGCCCCGATGCCGCTGCCAGAACTCTTCAATGGACACATGTGTATCTACTGTGTACTTTGGTCCATAAGTTCAATTTGACTGAATGACTTGCCTGCCTGGTATAAAACTAATAGACGGATGGAATACAGAGCAGGAAGCAATACACACACCATGTACAATACACAATGTAGTGTACATCTTTTTATCAGGTAGACAAAATGAATAACGATCAAAAGCTGAATCTCCTTCAATGAGACTTGACGACTTGTTGGTAACTTGTACTCCCATCGGCTCATTCTGAAGGACTCACATTACTGCAAAGACGAAATTCTGTGAGGAAGGAAGACATGGATTATAACAGGAATTTCTATAGGCCTATACATGTTGGGCAAGTTTCCTTTAAAACAGGGGTGTGAGAAGGTGAAATCCTCCCCCTTCTCACTTTCCCGCATTAGAGGAATTATTATTATTATTATTATATTGTGTGTGTGTGTATACATTAGATTGTGGCTGGTAAATAGTATATTGAATACTTGTAAAGACCTCTCATACTGAGCACTCAGCTCGGATATTTTCCGCGCTTTTACTTGACTTCTGGGGATACTTTTCCTCAAAAGATCTGTGTTTAGATACGTAATGCCGCTGATATTGTAAATATCTTTAGGTTCTTGCACACGGTGTGGGCATATATATGTATTTGGTGATTGTTTGTTTAGTATCATGTTTATTTAAGTATTCACACAATGTACTTTCTGTTCAGTTATGTTGGATGGTTAGCTTTAGGGGTAAATGTTCCCCCAGCTAATGGTCTGGCCCCATATGGCCCTGATTGGTCTCAATTACCATTTCCCTATTTAAGGGGCCTTTTCATTTGGTGTTTGGGGGCGGAAGGTTGGTGCTGGCTTTGACGTGAGGCCAGTACGAAAGGTTATGATATCCTAATGTTATGTATCTTAGTTTTGTTTTGCTGACCGATGCAGTAATTTCCTTTTCCGTTTGGGAACGTTGCGTATATTTGTTTGTTGAATGTTTTGGAGACATTAAAACTTCACTTTTTTCTTAGTCCTCTGTCCATTGCCCTCATTTTTGCCCACACTCGGAATTCCCAGTTTGCCGTATCCCAGATACGTGGGGCGACCACGCCGGTTCCCTCACATTTGGTGGCAGTGGTGGGATTTTTTTTTTCGACGCTTCTGAGAAACTGGAAGGACGAGGGGGAAGACGAGGACGCGGCGTGGAAGACGGAGGACGAGGCCGAATCTGGCGACGAATAGAGCAGAGGCTGTCCAGAGGGGTTCTGCTGGAGATGGAGGAGGAAGACGGCCATGCTGAGGACCAGGCATCCGGCGGAGACCCGCCTGAGGAGTCGGACCTTGCCGCAGTGCGTAGGCTCTTCGAGCGGGAGGCGTCCAAGCAGGAGCAGCGCTGGAGGAGTGTCCAGATGCAGCTGAGCCAGCTCAGGGAGGACGTCGAGGCTGACCGGAGGCCTATCATCTGCACCAAAAGGACAAGATCCAGCACCAGCACCTGCACCAGCACCTGCACCAGCACCTGCACCAGCAGCGCCCGTGACCTGGCCCAGGGCGGCCGTTCCCAGGCTGGAAGAGGATGACGACATTGAGCAGTACCTCATAACATTCGAGAGGTTAGCAATGGCTTATCGTTGGCCAAGAGAGGATTGGGCAGTCTTTCTAGTGCCCTACCTCACCGGAAAAGCACGCAGCGCCTATGTGGCAATGAATATGGATCATGCCACTGACTATAACCGAGTGAAGGAGGCCATCCTTCACAAGTATTCAATCAATGAGGAGGTTTACCGGAGGAGGTTCCGCGAACCGGACATCAGACCTGGGGAGTCCCCCCGAGAGCTGTACACCCGCCTTAGGGATCTCTTTGAAAAGTGGATCAGGCCGGCGGATAAATCAGTCGAAGAAGTGGCAGAGGTGCTCATCCTGGAGCAGTTTCTCCGGACCCTGGCTCCAGACATCCGAATCTGGGTGAAAGAGCACCAACCCCAGAGTGGCCAGGGCGCAGCAGAGCTGGTGGAGAACTTCATGGCGGCGCGGAGAGGCCAGAAGAGTTACCGACAGGAGTCCTACTCTATTCCAGCAGCCCAAAGTAGGTCTGGGGGTTTTGGTCATGCGAGTGGTCCAAAGACTAATGAGCCCAATAGAGTGCCTGCCCAGAAGTCGTATACGTATGACAAGCCTAGAGTAGGACAAGGGCAGAAGCCCGGAGGGCCGGTGGTCTGCTTCTATTGCCGTGAGCAGGGTCATATTAAGCCGGATTGTCCCAAATTGAAGCCTAGACTCTCTGGCCATAGCTGTATCCCGAGATCAGGGGAGGGTGATACAGGTTTTGGGGGAAGACTGCAGACTACCACTGTCCTAGTTAATGGGAAGGAAGCCACTGCCCTGTTAGACACCGGAAGTACCCAAACACTAGTGCAGCCCCACCTAGTGAAGGCAAGGGATTTTGTGCAGGGTAGGAACCTCAGGATTCTATGTGTTAATGGGGATGAACATGAGTACCCCACAGCTGAAGTCTATCTGGAGGTCAGAGGGCAGGCGTACCAGATGATTGTTGGTGTGGTAGAGAGGCTGAGCCATCAGTCGTCATAGGCCAGGATATACTGGTTCTGCCAGAGCTGGTGCAGGCCAGCAAGCCAGTTAATGTGGTGGTCACCCGGTCCCAGAGCCGAGCAGGGGCTACTGGAGAAGAGACAGAGGAGCCTGCTGAGCTAGCTACCCTAAGGGACATGCCTTTTGCAGAAGGAGAAATCGCTCCTCCTGGCAGAGTAAGGGGTAGAAAGACCCGCATGCAGGTCAGGCGGGATAGGCTAATGGGCACGGTGGAGAGAAATGCTGAGTTACCACTTGCAGAACCAGAGGCAGATTGGGGTGATATCTCAGTTAATTTTGAACAGTTACAGAGAGAGAGAGATGAGAAGTTTGTTAAAAGCATTATGACAAGGTCAGGGAAGTTGGTGAGACCTCCACGGATGTACCTCCAGCTTTGTCGGGAGAGAGCTACCGGGTGAGAGAAGGGCTGTTTGTACCATCAGCCAGGAGAGGGCAGGGCAGAAGCAGCTTGGTTGTGCCTAAACAGCTCTCAGAGAACGGGTGTTAGCTATGGGTCATAAAATACCTTGGTCAGGTCACTTGAGTAATGCCAAGAGCTATGAAAGGATTGCAGCCAGGTTTTATTGGCCAGGGCTCTATATCGATGTGCAGCAGTATTGCAAAACCTGTCCCGAGTGCCAGGTAACTAGCAATAGGAGAACTAGCCCTTACCCACTACAGTCACTCCCTATAATAGAGGTTCCCTTTGCCCGCATAGCAATGGACCTTGTTGGACCCCTGGAAAGGACCAAAACAGGCTACAGGTATATATTAGTTATCTGCGACTATGCTACCCGCTACCCCGAGGCCTTCCCGCTGCGCAGGATTTCAGCCCGTCCAATAGCACAGGCCCTGTTGCAACTTTTTTCGAGGGTAGGAATTCCCCAGGAGGTCCTCACTGACCAGGGCACTGCATTCCTTTCAAAAGACCTTAAAGCAGGTGTACAGATTATTAGGCATTAAGGGCATTCGGACCACTCCTTACCACCCTCAGACAGATGGCCTTGTGGAGCGCTATAACCAAACGTTAAAGGGCATGTTGAGGAAGTTTGTGGCAGTCAATGGGAAGGACTGGGACCACTGGCTGCCCTACTTGCTCTTTGCCTACCGGGAGGTTCCCCAGGCCTCCACTGGCTTCTCACCGTTTGAACTGCTCTATGGCCGACAGGTGAGGGGCCCGTTGGATGTGCTGAGAGAGGCATGGGCGGGACCTGAGACGCCCATGACCCAGAGCCTGGTAGCTCATGTCCTCGAAATGAGGAACAAGATGGAGGAGATGACTGAGCTAGTGCGGTCCAACATGGAGCAAGCCCAGTCACAACAAAAGACCTGGTATGACAAGTCTGCCAGGAAGAGGATCCTCCAACCGGGCCAGAAAGTTCTGCTTCTCCTGCCCACCTCAGAGAACAAGCTGCTTGCTAAGTGGCAAGGGCCTTACGAGGTGGTGCGGAAAATGGGTCCGGTGACCTACGAGATTAACCTCCCTGGCAGACGGAAACCCAGGCGAACCTTTCATGTCAACCTTCTGAAGGAGTGGCATGAGAGGCCACCGGAACTGCAGCTCAGGGTGCAGGCTGTGGCGGAGGAAGAGGAGGAGTGGTCCAGAGCAGTTCTTCCCCATCAGCCAGCAGTCCTCCCCCCTGGACCTGTCTCACCTGACCTCCCGCCAGCAGAAAGGAGCCTAGCGGGGATTCTGCCTCCTGGCCTTTTCCAAGAAAGGCCGGGGTTCACGACCATTGTGGAACACTCCATTCCTCTCAAAGACACTACCCCTGTGCGCAAACGGATGTTACCGGGTTTCCTGAGCGTCTCCTGCCGTGCCTCAAAGCCGAGGTGGAGGAGATGTTGGCTTTGGGGGTGATTGAGAGGTCCTCCAGTGAGAGTGGAGTAACCCGGTGGGTGCTAGTGCCCAAAGAAGGATGGCACTTATGCGCTTTTGTATTGACTTCCGCCAGGTGAATGCCCAATCACACTTTGACGCTTACCCAATGCCCCGGCTCGAGGACTTGATTGAGCGCCTGGGAAAAGCGTCCTACATCACTACCCTGGATTTATGCAAGGGCTACTGGCAGGTGCCCTTGGCCAAGGAGGCCAGGCATTGCTCAGCCTTTCGGACCCCACAGGGGCTTTTCCAGTTTCTGGTAATGCCCTTTGGCCTGCAGGGGGCACCAGCCAGTTTTCAGCGACTGATGGATATCGTCTTGGCGGGCACAGACGACTTTGCGGCAGCCTACCTGGACGACATTGTGGTGTACAGCGTCACCTGGGAAGACCATCTGCGGCACCTCGATGATGTGCTGCAGCGCATCCAGCGGGCGGGGCTGACCATCCACCCCCTCAAGTGTGCGATAGCCAAGGAGGAGGTGAAGTACCTTGGCCATATTCTAGGCCGGGGTGTGATTCGGCCACAAAAGGACAAGGTCCAGGCGGTACAGGAATGCCAGCGCCCCAAGACTCAGAAGGACGTGAGGTCGTTCCTGGGTCTGGTGGGCTGGTATCGCCGTTTTGTGCCAGACTTCGCCCGACGAGCAGCTCCCTTGACTGACCTGACCAGGAAGTCAGGCTTCGCCAAGATACAGTGGGGGGAGGAGCAGGAGCGGGCGTTCCTGGACTTAAAGGGGGCGCTCTGCAAGGATCCTGTGCTCCAGAGCCCGGACTTCGAACAGCACTTCACTGTCCAGACCGACGCATCTGGTGTTGGTCTTGGGGCAGTACTGCTTCAAGGGGAGGGGGACAACATGAAGCCTGTAGCTTATGTAAGCCGCAAGTTGTTCCCCAGGGAGACCAGGTATGCAGCAGTCGAGCTAGAGTGCCTAGCTGTCAAGTGGGCACTAGACACTTTGAAATACTACCTCTGCTGGGTAGAGACTTTTACACTGGAGGACTGATCACCGCGCCCTTGCGGTGGTTGGGGAGCATGAAGGACTCCAATGCCCGCATCACCCGCTGGTTCTTGGCACTGCAGCCATTTCGTTTCACAGTGCAGTACCGAGCGGGAAGGCAGAATAGAGTAGCAGACTTTTTGTCTCGCCATCCGGTTGGCGAAACTCCGGAGGTGGTGGGAAATGTGAGAAGGTGAAATCCTCCCCCTTCTCACTTTCCCGCATTAGAGGAATTATTATTATTATTATTATATTGTGTGTGTGTGTATACATTGCTACTTTCCCGCATTAGAGGAATTATTATTATTATTATTATATTGTGTGTGTGTGTATACATTAGATTGGGCTGGTATAGAATTGGTCCTCCGTCCCGGTAGGGGGCAGTATGCTAAGGGAGCTTAGGATCAAAGTATCAGGGAATAGCCCAGGGGGGTGTTGATAGAAACAGCTGTTTTGTAAATATCTTTAGGTTCTGCACAGGGTGTGGGTATATATGTATTTGGTGATTGTTTGTTTAGTATCATGTTTATTTAGTATTCACACAATGTACTTTCTGTTCAGTACAAATAGATGTAGATGCATGCAATACCCTAACATTGCGGTCAAACGTTGTGGTTCTGTTACTGTGTACCCTCATTTTAATGTTAAATCAATCCTCAACAAGGACTCCCCCTCAAGACAAAGAATAGATTAGCCTTCAGTGACCGAACTGCTAGTGTCGCTGTTTACATCTGAACTAACTTGAGGAGGTTGATTTACTGTTTACAGCTGAACTAGCTTGAGGAGGTAGATTTACTGTTTACTGCTGAACTAGCTTGAGGAGGTAGAGTTATTGTTTACAGCTGAGGCCAGGTACGAAAGGTTATGATATCCTATGTTATGTATCTTAGTTTTGTTTGCTGACCGATGCAGTAATTTCCTTTTCGTTTGGAACGTTGCTATATTTTTGTGTGAATGTTTTGGAGACATTAAAACTTCACTTTTTTCTTAGTCCTCTGTCCATTGCCCTCATTTTTGCCCACACTCGGAATTCCCAGTTTGCCGTATCCCAGATACGTGGGGCGACCACGCCGGTCCCTCACAAGGGGTCTTCAACTAAAATTGAACAAGGTCCAGTTACTAAAAATTGCTTCCAAGAAAGTTCCGAACCTCTAACCTACTATCTCCTAAGAGCCTACTTTTGTCAAATACAATCAACATGGCATATTTCCTCATAATTTCAGATGTATTTATTTTCAATTTCTAAATAGTTTACTTTTAACAATAAAAAACAAGTAAGACAAAGTAACGCATATTAACATTTCAAGTAAACAAAGCAGGTACATTAAACCTGCATTTCAAGCAAACATAAAAGGTGCATAAGGTCTACATGTCAAGTAAGCAGAACAGAACACTTCAAATAAACACAGTGCATTAGGCCTACATTTCAAGTAAGGAAAACACGTACACTAGGCCTTCATTTCAAGTAAGGAAAACAGGTACCCCATCTGTAGTGACTGAGACAACCTTTTTAAGATCAATCCCCCTCTTTGACAGCATCTCCTTAATAGCCTTATAAATATCTTCTCGTCTTGTTTGTATCTGCAGTGGTGTTAGACCCAACAAGTCCTCAGAGCTTTTATTTTTTCACACAATTCATCCCTTTGTTTACCTTCAAGTAACGTCTCAGAAGCGTCTCAAGCACGCCTTCGCAACAGTCGCGTCACTGAAAGTTTTTTTATGTTGCCCCAAAATCCATGCAATCTTAAGTGAGCATTCATTTGCACGTTGCTGGCCTGTAAATGAGTGTATGAAGACTTGTAAAGACCTCTCATACTGAGCACTCAGCTCGGATATTTTCCGCGCTTTTACTTGACTTCTGGGGATACTTTTCCTCAAAAGATCTGTGTTTAGATACGTAATGCCGCTTAATATTCCTGCTTTTTATCAGCGCCACGATTTCAACACATAAAAGACACATCAAACGTTTAGTAATGCCTTGCGGGAGAATGAACATGTATTGGTCAGTCCATTCATCGTTAAAATGTCTGTTTTCATGGTCAACTTTCCTAATTTTCAAGCCAGCCATTTTCTCATTCCAAATCGCTCTTCCGGTAAACAATCGATTTGATTGGCTATTTTTTGAGCAACGCTATTACGCACATGAGGTGACAGACGGAGGGAAGGGGGACTTCAGTGAGTGCATGATCTTCGCTCTGTAAATATCATTGTTTTTTGTTTTTATGCTGTACTACAGACTATTCTGCCTTTCAATTTGTATTTCAGTGAGAAATGTCTTTATTAATATAATCATGCTTTGTATAGTAAAATCATAAAAAAAAGAAAACAAACAAACAAAAAAAAAAAAACACATTATTTTAAATTGGTCATGGGTCCGGATAGGACCGTCACTTGGTCCGAACCCGGACCGCGGTCCACCGTTTGGAGATGCCTGCTTTAAAAGCTCACACAATAGTGAGAAATAGGTTGAAAAAACACACAGGTTCTCCATTGTTGTGCATATTTGTGTGTTTATTTGTATGTAGACGTATCGTTCGTATTTCCTACACACAGATATAAAGGTTTGTAAAGGCACGGCAGTCCCTCAGACTGTGTCAGGACTTTTTGACCGAGAGTGTTGAAGCATCTGTCATGGCAATTTCTTTGTCTACGGAGTTCCTACCGGTCCTATGTCAGATATTGCGTCTAAGACAGATGAGATAATGGTACAAACGACTCGCAATACTTGTGTACGATTATGGTCACATATATATTGTAAAGATAATACAAAACAAAAACGCTTGAAAACATGCATCAACAAATAATAACAACTGACATACAATAATAATCTGAGGCCTCAGATGGGAGTCCGCCCTGCGTCTATCAGAAGGCTCGCAGGGAGAAGTCCACCGAGGGGTTAGAGCCATGAGTTCTTATTCACTTCTGGTTGGGCTCTGTAGGGGAGCCGCCCCCTCAATCCACCAAAAGTCTTTGTTTTACCAGATGGTAATCTTTTGATTGAAGCTCTTCAAGGTGTCAATAAATACAGGTTTGCCGCCTTGCCTTATGACCCCTTTATCACCTCCGCTGCCCAGGGGACAGAGGAACAGGCCCATGACAAAAGGTCAGATTGGGTTATATATACGAAAACAGTTACATCAAAAGAGAGGAGAGGAACGGGCCGACAACTGGAGGCTATCACTCGGAACATCCAAGGTTCACACTTTGGTTGACCCTCTTTAAACTGAGCAGGCAGGAAAGATTTGCATCACAAGAACTAACAACAAGAAGTTCATACATAAAGAAAATACAACACAATACAACATGCAGATTTTCCAACACACAGATCACACACAGAATAGTAAACTAATAAGTTAAGAAACTTACAGGAAAACATAACAACATGTACATTTTCCATCACACATCACAGATTACACGGTCGCAGAACACACAACATAATGTGTGGCAAAAGGTTTAAACCTCTTGCATTGCACCCAAATGGCAGAACCCGGACCGGACCAGGGGCCTCATTACAGGAACTTCCTAACTCTGAAATCCTACCCTATCTTGAGATAGGAAGGCATTTAGGGGTTTTGATATTACTGACAGAGGTTTCCTGACTTAATTTAGGAAGAATTCCCATCTTATCTTAAGATAGGAATTTAGTCATTACAGAACTATCCAAAGTTAGGAATTTTCTTGAGTTAGGATCCCTAAGTTAGGTGGCCATACACCCTGTCCTAAATTATTGCTAGTAGGTCTGTATGACAATGAAGACGAGGAACATCACAACAGAAATGTGATGGCTGAAAGGCTACCCAGACCACAGAATGATTTGTTACATTTGTATTTTAATTTCATTTCACTACTTTATTACTACCTATTCTTGTTCTCTGTACCAATACCCGCCATGACCGTAGTCCTAGTGCTACTATCTTGCCCTCATTAACATAGATCCTCAACAGTCTACGTTAACGTTACAAGCAGTGTTGGTCAAGTTACTTGGAAAAAGTAATTAGTTACTGATTACTGATTACTTATCCAAAAAAGTAATCCAGTTACTTTACTGATTACTTATTTTCAAAAGTAATTATTTACTTTACTAATTACTTTACTGAGTTACTTTTCAAAAATACACTAGCTATACACAACCTGAATATGCTTTTTTAAAACTTGTTTTTATTACTCAATCTTTTTAACGATGCACATTGCAAACAAAAAAATAAATTAAATGCAAGTCTCATTTAAAGAAAATCGTTTTGGTGTGTACACACCTTCATTCGAATAGATTGCAGTGCAGAGAGGAGTAATGCGTTTACAAAAACAGAAAATGCTGTTGCATGCCACATTTAGGCTGTTCTAATGTCAAAGAAGAGTATGTGTTTGAACTGTGTGTGTGTGGAAGGATGTGTTTCTCTGAGTGTGTGGATGTGAATGTCAGTGTGTCTGTGTACAGAGGGCCTGCCTCTTTGTTTGTGTGGGATTGAGGTTTGCTACTACGTGTATGTGATGTGTGTGTGTGTGGAGGGTAGTGCTCCTGTATGGGTGTGGGTGGAGGGGAGTGCTTCTGTATAGGAGTGTGTGTGTGTGGAGGGGATCTGACCCCTGTCATATGTCTGCAGGTTCAGGCAAGCGGAAAAGTGTGTGTGTTAGTCAAGTCTCATTTTATGACAAGGCCCTATGTTTTTTTGTTTTCTTTCGGAGTGAAACAGTGGTTATACCGCATCAGCAGAAGCTTTTCAAACCTCCCAGCAGAGAGCCTGTTCCTTTTCGGGGAAAGCATCAATCCACCCAAACTGAACAGCCGTTCAACTGGTGCACTGGATGGAGTTGGAGAGTTGCATTTCATGTACATCTTTTTGAGGTTTGGGAACTGATTTAGAATCTAAGCTCATACCCAGACCTTAAATAGTCAGTTACTTCTTTTTCTGCTGAGAAGCTTTCGGTGGGTTGGTTCTCAAAATCAAAAAAGACAATTTCAGCTGGGCTGGCTGGCAGTTGGGACACATTAGCATTGTCCGCTGCAGGAGCAACTTTACGACACTCGCTTATCAGAAGCTCCTTCACATGCTCTCTCCTACGCTCATCTCTCAGCCATCTAAGTTTGAACTTGGGACAAGTGGCCGCTGCAAGAAGTCCCTCTTGGCTATCCAGTACAGGATCAAAACGAATCTTGATGGCCTGTAAAATACAATATGATATAAATAAGAATGTATTTATTTTTCTATATAATCTGCTATTTTAATTATTCTGTGTCTTAACTGACCTAAACCATCTCAAGCCCTATCAATACTGTATAAGATTTAATTATCGTTGAGGTTATTTTGACCTCTTTATTTTAATCTTCTGTTGATGTTATGACTAATATTCATGATTAATGATGATCAATATCCCTGATATTTAACTTATATGGACTTTTATCATTTTAGTAACAGTACTCCCTGCTTAAAACAAACAAAGTGTAACATCTGCCCACCATGAATGGTATAATAAATTTAACAAAACCACCCAAATCAATTATCAAATAATAATCTTACCTTTGCAATGGCATCTGGAAGGCTGGCTGTCATTCTGGAGAGGACATCTTTCAGGGCAAGTGTCTTTGACATCAGGCTTGTGAGCGTTGGTAGTAAGGTCCCATAGGTGCACTCATCCTCTTGTAAGATGTCAAGTGCTACTGTCAAGGGCTTCATCACAGTGCAGTATTCTTGGAAAAATAGGTACTCCCTTTCATTGAGGCACTTGATTCCCAGTTTTACATACAGGGGATTCAGCTCGTTCTTTGGAATTGTGATGATTCTGGAAATGGCCTCATACAGGGAATTCCACCTTACGGATGTGGGTACCATTAGCTTCCTGCGGCTGACTTCCTCCACCTGTTCAGAGGCCAATGTTGATCGACTTGCTTTAGTCCAGAGAGCGGTGCATTTTACAATACTACTCCTATTTACAGCCTTAGTGTCTGCACAGGAATTTAGATGTCAACATCGCTTGTTGAAATCAGATTAATTGTGTGTGATGCACATCTGTAGTGTGGAGGGAGGCTAAACTGTCCATCACCAGATGAAATAACTTCTATGACATTTGTAAAAGTTGGTTCCTCGTCATCATCACCTGCTTCATCATTTTCAGATTCAGACTCCAAATTACAGGGCTGACATACTCTGAATGCTTTGGCAAAATTGGATGCATTATCCGTTACAGTGGCAACAACTTTGCTATGCAGTCCATATGATGAATGAATTTCTTCGATCTCTGTTCCAATTTCATCATAGGTGTGCCTGCCTCTAATTCTCTTACATGCTAGCGCGGCCTTGTTGCGCTGCAAAGTGGAACTAATCCAGTGAACCGTCACTCCCATAAAACCTTTATTATTCTTCGTCCAAATATCAGCAGTAGTGGAAACAAAGTCTACATCTCCGAGTGCAGTCTTCAAATTACCTTCCATTATGTCGTATTCTCTCTCAAGGTATCCTGCAAATGACTTTCTCTGCGGCAGCTTGACACCGCTTTTGGTTGGTATTTTTTCTACGATGCGTCGGAATGAATCAGAGTCTATACTGGAAATGGGCAACATGTCCTCGACAATATAGCCAGTGACAAGCTTCTTCAGTTCAGCGGCACTAAGTCCTGTCGCTGATGCTCTTAAATCTATTTTCACCTGTTTAGCAGGAGAGGGTCACTCTGTTGCTGCAGCGGCCATGTCGGGATTTCAGGGTGTCTCAGTGAGTTTCACATTCTGGTGCTTGCTCAGATTTGAGGTGGAATATTTTGCTGTAGACAAAATCTTTCTTCCCATGCAGAGTGTACAGCGGACGTTAATGTTTTTTACATCTTTTACCGAGTCAAACTCAAAGTAATGTCTGAACTTCCATGAATTAAATGCTCCATGTTCGCTCTCTCTCGCACTCCATATCTTGCACACATGTGTCTGTTATTTACTTCTAGACTTCACGCAGCTACGTCATTGTCACAACTCACGAGACAGTGTCACATGGCAAAGATAAATCACGGTTTAGTAACGCAGTAACGCAGGCTGCTTGCAGGAAAGTAAAAGTAATCTAATTACTATATTTGCAATTGCAATCCCTTACTTTACTCGTTATTTGAAAAAAGTAATTGGATTACAGTAACGCCTTACTTCTAATGCGTTACTGCCCATCACTGGTTACAAGAAACTCATTCTTCTATAAATCTCATGCACACTCCGAGTGCAGAAACAGACATAACCTGACGATTGCTCATCTGATTGAAAGAACAGTTAGGATTACCTTAATTAAGATAAGATAGGAGGCCAACAATAAGATAGGAAACGGCCAACAGGTTAGGGTCTGCTTCTGTAATAGGAAATTAGGATTTTTCCTATCTTTGAGTCCCTAATTTAAGTTAGGATGAGAAGGTAGGATTTTATCTGTAATGAGGCCCCTGGTCCTTAACTCAGCCAACCTCTCAGGGGGCCTCTACTTCAGCCTCCAGACGAACTCTCTGAGGCCTCTACTTTGGCCTCCAGACCCCTGTGGGGCCTCTACTTCGGCCTCCAGACGACCCCTCAGGGGGCTTCTACTTCGGCCTCCAGACCCCCTGTGCTGGTGTTCACAAAGGGGTGGGGGATCTCAGTGAGAACATATCATCCTCTGCTGGTGTCCTTGGAGGAAGGTTCTTAAGAATGCACTTTGGTATGCAGTTTGCTGTACCTTCAAGTCTTCAAACTGCTATCCTGCTCAAGCAATCAGTTCAAGAAAACGCACATGCAACAGGAAATCCTCAAGCCAATAGGCGTGGTCAAAAATGAGTGACACTGCATTTCGCTGTGGATAATGGAGTTCTTGTCCTGCTGTCAGCTCGACTCATAATTGATGAGCCCTAGATGCAATGTGGACAATCAGGATAACTTAAGGCTTTTTTTATGGGTTCCATACATGCATAGAAGAAGCAACCTTTATTTCTGAGCTGGTACATCCCTCGACTGCTAGTTAGACCATATGATAGTCTCTGTAAATGGGTCAATGCTGTGTTTCTCTGGTTACGTTGGCTCCCTATTCGCCTGAGTTGACCAACATTTTAACAGGAGACACCCAATAACAGCCTATTATCCTTGAACTATGTATCTACTTATATAATGGAGATAATATTTACATAATTAACAGCGTTTTCCTCTCTCTTACTGACTTTCAGGTCAGTATTTTCAGGTTGTCGAAAGCGAAGTGACAGCGAGCCTTCCTGTGACTCCCCATTGGACAGCAGCGACCCCAAGGAGGACCACACCTACAGCACCGCCCAATCGGAAGAGGGCAGTGACTCCAGTATGCCCGGCAATGGGGGCAGTGACTCCGATGAGGACGACAAGAGCAGGATCAAGAAGGAGCCCAGCGATTGGCCCCTCGACCCTGCATCCTGCCAATTTCCCCACCCCAAGAAACGGCATCACTTCCTGAAGAGCAAGTTGCGGCTGGCCGCTGACTCTCTGCCACTGAAAAAGCGGCGTACGGAGAAGCCCCCGGAGAGCGACGAAGACGAAGAGATGAAGGAGGCGGCTGGCTCGTTGCTCCACCTGGCGGGCGTGAGGGCCTGCTTGAACAATATCACAAACCGGACAACAAAGGGACAAAAAGAGCCCTCCAAAAACTGACTGGGCCGTTGACTCAAGAGCCGTCACAATACCTCCAGTCTGAGCTGAGGGTGGAGGCAGCATCACTTTAGATCATTGGAGTGGACCAGGACATCAGGTGACTCAGAATGATACCTCCAGTCTGAGCTGAGGGTGGAGGCAGCATCACTTTAGATCATTGGAGTGGACCAGGACATCAGGTGACTAATAATGATACCTCCAGTCTGAGCTGAGGGTGGAGGCAGCATCACTTTAGATCATTGGAGTGGACCGGGACATCAGGTGACTCAGAATGATACCTCCAGTCTGAGCTGAGGGTGGAGGCAGCATCACTTTAGATCATTGGAGTGGACCGGGACATCAGGTGACTCATAATGATACCTCCAGTCTTAGCTGAGGGTGGAGGCAGCATCACTTTAGATCATTGGAGTGGACCGGGACATCAGGTGACTCATAATGATACCTCCAGTCTGAGCTGAGGGTGGAGGCAGCATCACTTTAGATCATTGGAGTGGACCGGGTCATCAGGTGACTCATAATGATTTGTTGCAATATCAAACCATCCCTTCCATTAACCAACCTACAAGGATCCTTTACCAGGGTCACTTTCATTTTTCTTGTTCTATTTTTTTTTAGCTTTGGACTTTTTTTTGTCTTGTTAAACAGGAGACTAAAGCCATAACTAAACTTTCTCTAATTTCTTTAACTTCACAGTGATTTACAGGTTTCTTTAGTCAAAATTCCTAAAGTGATTTAGGATCCTTCATTTGAAACCTTCTGGAGGCTGGTCACCATCCTAACTGTCATACCTAAATAAATCGAAATGCACAATTCCCGTCACAATTCCCATCACACACACAGACAGCAATTCCCACAATGTTGTTGAGCACAAGGCTCAACAACATTACTCCCTGTCGAAATTAGTATTACTATTAGTTCAGCTGCAATTGATTTAAAGTGTAAGTCCGGCGAAATTGAATGCTTTGTTGATTTTGTTGATTGCACTGTTAGCTCAAATGGCTAACAGTGCATTAATAATCATATGTTTATATTATTTAGAGCCTTTCTCACAATCAAAGTCGCTCTACAGTGTCATGAGCACACACAGACAATAAAACAACACTAATAAAAATTAAATTAAATTAAAAATAAATAATACATACAGAGGGTCTATGGCTGCAGTTATGGTAAAGAGCCAAACAGAGAGGTATTGATTTTCAAAGAGAGGGAAGGAGGGAGGACAGTCACGGAGGGATTGAGGAAGGGAGTTCCAGAGCTTGGGGCCATGGCGCTGAAAGACCTGCCACCCAGGGTAGAAAGTCTGGTGTGGGGGACGGAGAGGTTATTGTGGTCAGATGATCTGAGTGAGCGGGATGGAGTATAAGGGGTCAGAAGGTCACAGAGGTAAGGAAAGCTAGGGGCGGTGCGCCAAACGCAAACACCACTAAAATTTCTCAAAATAGCACCAAACATCTGCAGTAGCGTGATGAGGGTCCATACACATAAAACGAAGCATCAACAACTTAGTTAGCGTACCGGGAGTTTATTTAAAAAGACTGTTACCAGTCTGTGCCTTACCGGTAGGCCCATGTTTACAGGAAGTCCATAGAAGTCGATTACTGAATGCACCGGAGGGTTTCGTTCAAGGAGGAACGTTTTGGAGCGTATCATTTATAAAATACCCTTTGTTCAATTTTTCGCCAGACTTAAACTTGTCAATTTAAACAGTCTCACATAAATTGAGGATGTTCCATGTGGCAAAGTTAGGGCAAGATAAAAAAAATAACATTTTCCTATGTTGTACGTTTTTGAATCAATCACGATGGTACATCAAAGCTTGGGAAAATCTGAAACCAGAAACTGCCATTTCGCCAAATATTTATCATGTTGTGATAATTTTGTTTGCTTACCACAAAACCTTGATTTAAAAAGTATCCCAAATAGCCATTTCAATATTCAATGTCATCCATTGTGATCATAGAGTAATTGTGTTAGATGGATGTTAGTGTTAATACAAAATAATTCAAAGCTTTCTATTATTTTAGAGAGTCAAAATAGTAATTTAAAGGTGTCATTTTCAGGACAATGTTTGGTTCAGCGTTGAGAGCCTTTTGACAGATCAGCATTTTAAGAACCCTCACAGAAATCGTAATAATAAGCAATGCTAAAGTAATCAAATGCAAAACAAATTAACGTTGCATATTGCACACAACCTCAATACTAATACGTTTAAACTGCACATAAAGAAACCTGCAAAAAATTATTGTTTTTTTAAAGTTTTCTATTTTTTGGCCTCTACCATCATAACGTACTAAAGAGCAATTCCACACAGTCAGGATAATACTGTGTATAAAGGTTACTACTGGAACTTTTAAGTTCAATTTCTTAATTTAAGCAATGTAGCGAGCAGGACTTTTTTCTAATTGTGTTGCATGGGTTTCTGTAAAGGCAAAACAAGAGAAAAAAGGTTTTATACTAAAAGTTAATGTAAGGTAAATAATGTATTAAGCATGGAGCATGAATTATTTTCCTAAAACAAATAGAGATCCTATAAAAAAAATCTGCCTCGAAACGTTGCACTTGGTCAGTGCAAATATCTCTCCAATGGTCTTTTTGACCTTAATAGTAGATGATTTTGGCATTTTGTTTGCGTGTGTGTGTGTGTGTGTGTGTGTGTGTGTGTGTGTGTGTGTGTGTGTGTGTGTGTGTGTGTGTGTGTGTGTGTGTGTGTGTGTGTGTGTGTGTGTGTGTGTGTGTGTGTGTGTATCATGACCACTCTTATTTGCTTCCTGTAGGACTTAGGTTTTCGGGGGGGTGTGTCCGCGCGGGTTTAGACGCATGGATGCAGCCAAAGCGTTTCGTACTGCTTCTCTGACTCAGAAGCTCCAACGGCCATACTGTGACAGGAGCTACAATGTAGTCAGTGTGCTAGATTAAATGTTAACAGATAAATCATTGAGCCCTATTTTGAAATGTATTGAAACAATAATTTATCATATATAGCTAAATACCTTTGCCCATGTTGAGTCAAACCTGGGAAGAAAGCTTTCACTATAACTAGTTGGTCCAGGCCCTAAATCTGGTGTTTCATAAATATGAATACATATGACTTATGACTTATATTATTAATCATAAAATGGCTGTCTTCTCTTTAACAGCATGATGCCCATGTCAACATTAATGTGTCCACAGTGGCTGCTTCTAGCCAGGTTTCTTGTGGGCATACTTCCCTTTTCCAAGTTGTATACTGTTGATGTTCTTGTCCCATTGTTTTCAAGTATGTAATCATTTTGTTGTCACCTTTTCTTTTCCAGGTCTTTGGGACAGTATTACTTTTTTAATATGTTTGCCCTGTTGCACATAAATATCAAACAAATGTAATTTTACTATTCAACAACAACCTTATTTATGAATGCCTCTGCATCCTTCCGTCATGTTGCCAGATTGTTGAATGCGAGATATGTACATTCAGTGACAAAGCCTGAAATAATTTTATAAAACCTGAAATAGGCAGCACACATACTTGACCTGTATGTTGGACAAAATTGCCAGTGAGTTGTAGCATGTCTGTCTGAACCTCTTGTGCAATGCGTAATTTACATAATATGTATTTGTGCCCCACACTACTTGCCGTATGTTGTATATCAGAATATTGGGTTTGACAATATTCTTGTGATGTTTAAGGTTTATATGCATAAATGGTATTTTGACCAGCATTTGATGTGGTAAAAAAAAAAAAAAAAGTCTCCTCGATATTTCTCAGAGCAGTACATTTTCAATTATGGTATTACACCTTATTCATATTATTTAAGGCAAAAGTACATTTAACAAACCACATTGATCGCAAAAGAAGGGAATGTTCAATGCACTGTGCATGTTGCATTGGTTTCCACTATTGATTTGCTGCTGGCTGTGTTAGCTTTGCAAATGAGCACAAAAAAGAGATTCATCAACAGGCTAACATGACAGGTGTCACACCAAATTTGTACCGGGTGCCAAATTTGTACCGGGTTACATAATCCATTCCAAACCTGCCTAGCAACAGATGACCGCGGACGATCGCATCGAATGAACGTGGGAAGGTTCCGCGAACATTCTCGATAATCGTTCATGGAGCCGCGACAAGACAGAAAACACTTATTTTACAAATTCCTAAGTACATTTATTAGCGTTCCTAACTTTATATTTGTATTGGATTTAATTGTTTAATCACATTTAGCTAGTAAACTGAGTGTATAAAGCAGGTTTCAAAAAACATTCGCGCTCATGTTGCCAAAGACGAAATAACATAACCGATCGCTAGATAACACTTGGTTTTTACTTTATATTTGTATTGCATTTAATTGTTTAATCAAATTTAGCTAGTAAACTGGGTTTTTAAAGTGTAGGAACGCTAATAAATGTAATTAGGAACACTAATAAATGTAATTTGTAAAATAAGTGTTATCTGTCTTGTCGCCCTCCATGAACATGAACATATCGAGCATGTTCGCAAACTTTCCTATGTCATTCGACGCGATCATCTGTTGCTAGGCAGGTTTGGAATGGATTACGTAACCCGGTACAAATTTGGCACCCGGTACAAATTTGGTGTGACAGCTGCAGCTCGGAGATGGCAATGGTTGTTGATCTTTCTTAAAACATGTCTGTTTATTTCAGGACATTTATTATATAGCTACATTTTTTAACCTAAAATCAAAATACCTGTATTTTGGAATGTCAAACATGGCAGTCGTATCAAAAGTAGTGATGTTTATTTCCTGTTAAGGAAAGAAATAAGGAAAGTAAGCACATCCTGGTTTCCAATAATTTTGATCTGCTTTTGTATTTTAAGCATCAAGGATGTGAAAAACTGTTTACGGTTAACCTGCCTCCATTATGTGGTTGAGCTTTGATGTGCTTCTCTTAAAGTGAAAACAAAAAAAAGAATAGTTAAATAATGAGTGTCCTTATCTACGACCCCTATTTCAGTCAAAACCTTATTTCAGTTTACTTTTACTACAACAGAAGTTAAGCTGGTCAGTATATCATCGGCAGCTTACCCCATGTTGACCCACTTTTCCCAAAGGTGAATACAAATATTGAAAAAAAACAACTATACTCTAAAATGGAGTTTCAAATGGTATGGGGTAAACTAGATATCACAAATAGTACATGTGGATGTGTAAAAATTAAGGTTTTCATTTTAGGGTTATCCTCTGATTTGACTTTGCCTGTCTTAAATATTTTTTGTCTTCCATGAAATCCAATTTTGCTATTGTGTTTTTGTACTTTCTGGACAGTATACACCATACAAATGGAATAATTTGCCAAGTAATTGAACATCGGCCAAGTTTTCTAGTTCTATCCATTTTTATGGCGGTCTTCGAGCTAAGCCGTGTCACGTGCTCAAGCATGACGTGTTTAATGAAAGTCTGGAGTATTTGTTGCACACTGTGTGGTGCACTATATGTGTGGTGCGCTGCCAAATCATTGTGTTTTTTCCTATGTCAAAAACACTTGCCCAGATGACATGACCTTCCAAATTGTCTTTTAATAATGGAGACGTACGTTCTGTATCTTCCTTGCTGAGCGACCATATTGCCAAAGACAAACAACCCTCTATATTAAATGTAGTTGTCATCACTTCATCACTCTGGGTGTATGTTTGATTCTTTGAGTTTCGTCTCCTTGTGTTTTCCCCTCAGACAGAAAACCAACCATATACTTTCTGTGCTGTTTTGTCTTCCAGTTGCAATAAAAACGAAACATTTGGTCTCTCTCCTCATTCAATGTTTTTGTTTTCAGTTAAATGGGAGCCATCACACTTCTAGTCTAGTTTCTGATATAAGAGGGCTGCTTCTTATGCCTTCTTAACTCTGTCTAACTTGCCATGGTGGTGGTGGTGGTGGAGGTGACCACCACCACCACCACCACCACCACCATTGCCAAATTTGTTTCATATAGATCCCGTAATGTTTACATTCACATTTTCCATTACTATTAATATAATAAAAAAATATAGGAATAATTTAACAGTATATATATATATATATATATATTATATAATATATATATATATATATATATATATATATATATATATATATATATATATATAGTGCAGCATGTTGGCCTGGCCTAGCTGTGTCAGGAGCTGATTTTAATTAAAGGCATTCCAGTTGGTAAATAAAACATCAACATGTTGAGCCATCAGTAAGGTAAAACGGAGTTGATCATACTGTATATATATAAGTTGAACATGAATTATGTATGGGTAACTTTATAAAGTTGCTTTATTCAGTATTGTGGTTTTCCTGCACAATGCACAGAAGACCCGCTGCTGGTTGCCAAATGTACAGGTCAATATTTAAAGAATCTTGAAGAATGAAGGCAAAGCATTGTGGGCGAAGCAGGGGTTGACAGGAAAGGGCCGGTTATAGTAATGATGTAGAGGGGGTGCATGGAGGTACACAGGTACAGGACGATTAACCTGAAAAACAGTTATTGGGTGAACTGTAAGGATAGAGGATTATAACGAGGATAGGTGATGGAGGATGAGAGGGAGACACCAGGTAACATGGGTCTTAATCTCATTCTACCTGTGAGGGCCCAAATATGTTAGGCACGAGAGACCCACAAAACCCTAGGTAACAAAAATTAAGAGAAAAACAGAAGAAAAAGTTTGCACATTGAGCATTATTTTGTGTGATTGTTATTCCAATGGTTGTGTCTCCTGTGTGCCCTCACTTAAAAAAAATATATTGCTGTTTTCACTATATCCTACTTACTTCATTACATTGTTTTAGTTTGTATCATCACGTTAGTATCATCAGTGATGTCTTCAAGAAGTAATTAATTACAAGGGCTAAACCTTACACTATTACCATCTACCAGCCCAGTAATTAGAAAATGTACTCAAATTACAATGCTTATTGTTTGTAGAACATGCCTCAGTTAGGCCGTCAGACCAGTTCTTACCAAGGCTTCGGCCGGCTTCGGTTGTTCCACTCAAAGATATGTTTGCAGTTACTCAGCCCAGAGGACATCCATCCATCTAGAGAAGAAGAACTTTAGAGTTGAAATGATTTCCATATCACTTAATTAACTTAAACATGGATTAGGTTAATTATTTTTTTATTTATGTCTTCTCTTCTATTGACAGTGGCCGGCCAGTCCACCACAGCAGGAAGAAACATATCTAAATGATCAAACGGAACAGTGTTTGACCAGCGGCCGAGGCAGTATGGGGACAGCTACATTAGCACTGGTGAATGCATTGCAATGCACGAGGCAGTCTTCATGTCATGTAGTAAAAAGTTAAAAAAAACAACAACAACATTTTAACTGAGGATCTGCAAAGATGCAGGTATATATTAGGGGCCCTATCTGGCACAGAGCGCGTGTATCATTGCTGATACATCATTTTCCCCAGCAGCAAACTCGTGAGGCATTCTACTTATACTTGGTGATATTTTAGTGATCCAAAAGCAATTGCGCCACTGACCGGCAAATACCTGGTCTAAGATCCCTAGGGGATAGCGCCGTTGGTGTTAAGCATGCATGCACGTAGGTTATACACAGCCCAAGCATGCAAACGATTGAACTATTATGATGTTAAAGATTGTTCATATATGTGAAACTGTATAGAAATAGCATGTGGATATTGAGAAACAAATCCATAGGGGCTGCATGAATGAACACTCTAGTAGCCTCATACCATGCGTTACAAAATAAATAATAACAATAATAAACTCCCAGCCTTACAAAAAAAAAAGTTGTTTTAGGGTAAATGTTTTTTGGGAAAGAACAGCTGATACAGCGGTAATAAGTTGTACTTTTAAATCAATGCATCTGAAACCACTGTACAGCAAGCACATATTTTCTTGACAAAGACATCGTGTACAAGCCCATCATTTTTAGGATTGACGAGTATTTGAGTGTGAGAAAACATAGTTTTACCCTGAGTGTTTAAAAGAATGAATGAATGTGGGTGATGTTTGGCGCGCAGTTCAACAATATGTGTGCGCCCATCTGGGGTTAGATTAGAGTCATGTATCCGCCGGTATAATAGCAACAGTGCCAGAGATCCATCCACAAAGCTACTTGTGTTTCGCGTTTCATACTTGTGTCTCAGACCGTTAAAACATGGCCCTTGATACGATTGGATTTGCAGAACCGTGTTCTTTCTGTCCTTGGGTAGGTGTGAGAAATACATTGCAGACATGTTGTTTGGTGACATCTACACCTAGCTCAATTCATCATCCATTTGTTTACGTGGTGAAGCAGAGAACACAACAAAAGGCTACAAGCACCTCGGTAAAATGGTGTGAGTGAATGGTAATAAGCCATTCAAAGCATGTCAGTGCGTGGTGACTCTTTGGCTAAGTAAATATTATCAAGAAGTTTAGTTATTTGGTTGAATTACGAACTACTTAGCCTCCCAAACCATGGCTGTGCATCACTGGTTGTGTGTGTGCGTGTGCGTGTGTGTGTGTGGTGTGTGTGTGTGTGTTAGGTGTGTGTTTTTGGATCCTTAAAACCTTCCCAGTGCTAAACCCTTTGTCTGAGTGTTGTCTTGACTCATGCTATAGATGGCTCAATGCTGTCTTAACCCCCTGTGATGTGTGGAGGAGGACCAAGAGGTGTGCTCCAAATACAGGTCAGCAGCACACATACAGGAACGTCCCCGCCCTCTCTCCCTACACGTCTCCACCATTGAGATGGGTTACATTTCATACAGATATGATTGACAGGCAAGATGGACTCCCAGAACCAATCAAGGAGGAGAGGTGCAGTTTACTCCCTAACTACATATTCTCACAGCGCATTTCACTCACTAATAGCTGACAGATGGCGAGGCCATTTTTAACTAACTACACCCAAATAAAAGCTCTTCAATCTTACCTACATCATCTTTGAAGACATCATCATTGTCCTCCGCTTATCCGGGGTCGGGTCGCGGGGGCAGCAGCTCAAGCAGGGGGCCCCAGACTTCCCTTTCCCGAGCCACATTGACCAGCTCTGACGGGGGGATCCCGAGGCGTTCCCAGGCCAGTGTTGAGATATAATCTCTCCACCTCGTCCTGGGTCTTCCTTGAGGTCTCCTCCCCACTGGTCGTGCCTGGAACACCTCCCAAGGGAGGCGCCCAGTGGGCATCCTTACCAGATGCCCGGACCACCTCAACTGACTCCTTTCTAAGCAAAGGGCAGCGGCTCTAATCTGAGCTCCTCATGGATGACTTCTCACCCTATCCCTAAGGAAGAAGCCAGCCACCCTCCTGAGAAAACTCATCTCGGCCGCTTGTACCCGTGATCTCGTCCTTTCGGTCATCACTCATCCCTCATGACCATAGGTGAGGATAGGAACGAAGATCAACCGATAGATCGAGAGCTTTGCCTTGCGGCTCAGCTCTCTTTTTGTCACAACGGTGTGGTAAAGGGAACGCAATACCGCCCCCGCTGCTCCGATTCTCCGGCCAATCTCACACTCCATTGTACCCTCACTCGCGAACAAGACCCTGAGGTACTTGAACTCCTTCACTTGTTCTAAGGCAAACCATCGGTTTCCTGCTAAGAGTCATGGCCTCAGATTTAGAGGTGCTGATCCTCATCCCAGCCGCTTCACACTCGGCCGTCCTTTGATCCAGTGAGTGCTGAAGGTCACAGGCCGATGATGCCATCAGGACCACATCATCTGCAAAGAGCAGTGATGAGATCCTCAGACCACCGAACTGCAACCCCTCCCCACCACGACTACGCCTCGATATCCTGTCCATGACTGGTGACAAAGTGCAGCCCTGGCGGAGGCCAACACCCACCGGGAACCAGACTGGCTGCCGAGAACCCGGATACTTGAAGACAAGTAATGGATGTAGGACTTATTCAACAGTAATACTGCAAACCAACTCCACCACGGGAGCAGAACTCTGGTCTTAGTCTATGTCTATCATAAAGCTTACTATGGAAAAGCTCTGTGCACTTTGATGCGCCGCAAAGGCACAGGGTTGCAGACTGACTCCTCTGAGCCTGATACCAGCGCTCCTCAATATGGACCCCATCTCAGGTGTTTACATCTCAGGGCTCTCAGACTGTTGTCAGAAGGGCTTGGCCTCAGTGCTGGGGTAAGATGCTATAGCTATAAAGAACATATAGTTTGTTGTTATAGCTCTATAAAGAACAGACAGTATGATGCTATAGCTCCATAAAGAACATACAGTATGATGCTATAGCTCTATAAAGAACATACAGTATGATGCTATAGCTCTAGAAAAGAACATACAGTATGATGCTATAGCTCTATAAAGAAGAGACCAGTATGATGCTATAGCTCCATAAAGAACATACAGTATGATTGCTATAAGCTCTATATAAAGAACATACAGTAATGATGTGCTATAGCTCTATAAAGAACAGACAGTATGATGCTATAGCTCTATAAAGAACATACAGTATGATGCTATAGCTCTATAAAGAACAGTACAGTATGATGCTATAGCTCTATAAAGAACAGACAGTATGATGCTATAGCTCTATAAAGAACATACAGTATGATGCTATAGCTCTATAAAGAACATACAGTATGATGCTATAGCTCTATAAAGAACAGACAGTATGATGCTATAGCTCTATAAAGAACATACAGTATGATGCTATAGCTCTATAAAGAACAGACAGTATGATGCTATAGCTCTATAAAGAACAACAGTATGATGCTATAGCTCATAGAAGAACATGCTAATAGCTCTATATAAATAACAGACAGTATGATGCTATAG
Source organism: Melanogrammus aeglefinus (assembly GCA_900291075.1). NCBI lineage: Eukaryota > Metazoa > Chordata > Actinopteri > Gadiformes > Gadidae > Melanogrammus > Melanogrammus aeglefinus. Next base: position 108,472 of record OLKM01001685.1, read on the forward strand.
CTCCATAAAGAACATACAGTATGATGCTGATATAGCTCTATAAAAGAAACATAGAGTAATGTTGCTCTATAGTCCTCTGTAAAGATTGTACAGTAGATATAGATCCTACATATAGCTCTATATATAACAACACATAGGTTATTATAGCTCTATATAGATTATACAAGTAGATAAAATGCACTATAGCTCTATATATATATAGCAGGTAGGTTATAGCTATATAAAGATTATACAGTAGATAAGATGCTATAGCTCTATATATAACACATAGTTTGTTGCTATAGCTCTATAAATAACATATCGTTTGTTGTTATAGCTCTATATAGATTATAAGATGCTATAGCTCTATAACGAACATATAGCTTGTTGTTATAGCTCTATAAAGAACATACAGTATGATGCTATAGCTCTATAAATAACATATAGTTTGTTGTTATAGCTCTATATAGATTATACAGTAGATAAGATGCTATAGCTCTATATATAACAAAGTATGGCTATAGCTCTATAAAGATTGTACAGTAGATAAGATCCTATAGCTCTATAAATAACACATAGGTTATAGCTCTATATAGATTATACAGTAGATAAAATGCTATAGCTCTATATATAGCAGGTAGGTTATAGCTATATAAAGATTATACAGTAGATAAGATGCTATAGCTCTATATATAACACATAGTTTGTATAGCTCTATATAGATTATACAGTAGATAAAGATGCTATAGCTCTATGGCTATACGATTTTCTTGTCCTTCTTCCTGGTGTAGATCACTCTGGTGATTACTGGTTATATGAAAGACGCTTGATGTCTTGTACAAAAAAATACAATGTCGAGATTTGGTTCAAAAATAAAGTGTCTTCATTTATTCATGAGTCACTTCTAATTTTAATTCAAACAAATTCAAAGTAAAAATTATTGCCTATTTAAGGTCTATCTAATCAAAGGTTAGTTAGTTATTATTGTCTATTTAAGGTCTATCTAATCAAAGGTTAGTTAGTTATTCTATTGTCTATTTAAGGTCGATCTAATTAAGGTCTTGAACAGTATTCCAGCCAGCCCCACCATATGGCACACACACAGCAGGCGCCAATCAATTAATTAGTCATCAATTAATATCACACACACACACACACACACACACACACACACACACACACACACACACACACACACACACACACACACACACACACACACACACACACACCCTTTATGTTATTTTTTCTCAACAGGTGTTCCTCATTGTTTCTTTTGTAATTTGAAATGTAGCTGTTATTTTATTTGCGCAATACTATTTCTTTAACACATGGCCGTTCTGCCATTGTTATTATTCTAAAGTGTACTATACAGTGTTATCTAGCAGTCGTTTTTCCTTTTTTTTTCACTGAATGAAAACAAAGGAATTGACTCCTACAAGCTCTATAAAGAACACACAGTATGTGGCTTTGCATATCGGTATGGAGCATAATATATTCAGTTCTAGAACATAAATATTTATGTATATAAATATGTATATATGTATACAGTATATATATACAGTATATACAGTATATATATATAAATATATATATACAGTATATATATACAGTATATATATATCAATAAAAATAGTATGAAAATCAATATAGATTCCAAATGGATTTTGGCAGCACTTAGAATGCCACAGCTTGAATACTAAAGTCTGATGGACAGAATCTCATTTTCACTGTGTCTTTGCGTGTGTCGTTGTATGTGATTTTGCTCGGGCACATTGCATGTGTGTGAGAGCAATGCGTGTGCGAGATGCAGCACACGAAACGTGTGGCACATGGAGTTGAAGAATGTGACCGAGTTGAAAGTGAGGGTAATGAAGCCGGAATTCTCTACGCAAGCTGTGCTGACAAAGCACCTGTAAATGTCAACCTGTGTGACTCTCTCTCTCTCTGTCTGTCTGTCTGTCTGTCTGTCTGTCTGTCTGTCTGTCTGTCTGTCTGTCTGTCTGTCTGTCTGTCTGTCTGTCTGTCTGTCTGTCTGTCTGTCTGTTCTGTCTGTCTGTCTGTCTGTCTGTGTCTCTCTCTCTCTCTCTCGCCCTGCCCTTTTCTCTCGCCCATTACAAATGAGCCTGCGGTAAAATTAATGCGCTGTAACCGAGAAGCTAACGGCAGGCAGCCCACTTAGCTTTCCGCCCTTAATGCCCTTGATCTTTCATTAGGAGTCTACCTATGGCACCTTTGGGAGAGAGGAGAGCCCAGCAGAGAGAGAGAGAGAGAGAGAGAGAGAGAGAGAGAGAGAGAGAGAGAAGAGAGAGAGAGAGAGAGAGAGAGAGAGAGAGAGAGAGAGAGAGAGAGAGAGAGAGAGAGAGAGAGAGAGAGAGAGAGAGAGAGAGAGAGAGAGAGAGAGAGGAGAGAGAGAGAGAGGGAGGGGAGGGGAGGGAGGGAGGGAGGGAGGGAAAGGAGGAGGGGGAGAGAGGGGGGGGGAGGAGGGAGGGAGGGAGGGCGAGAGAGGAGAAGGAGTTTGCCCGTGTGCCACTTTCTAAGTGCTCTCTCTCTCCAACTTTTCAGCCCCCTTGGTTTATCCAGTCTCTATAAGAGACCTCTCCCTCAAACTTTAGTTCTGTACGCTCAAATAGATATATCTACGACATACCATGTAACGTAAGCTTCACTCGAAAAAACAGTAGACCTTTAATTTGTGCAAGAATAAAAAATGTGAGTATTCCCCAGTATGAAGGTATGAAGCAGACCCAGATGGCTGCGCTCTGTAGCCGGTATGATCAGTGAGCTACCTGCAGCCAGCGCCTCCCCGGGCAGAGGGGAGGGGGGAGGGGGGAGGGGGGTGGGGGGGGGAGAGAGGCTGGGGAGAGAGGCTGGGGGGAGGGGGAGAGAAGGTATGGCGGCAGGGGGGGTTGTTCATGGTGGAGGAGTCTTGATTGGGCTGGAGCTTAATTGGGAGGTTATTTACTTGATGAGGCCTCCCCAGTGGACAGCTGGGAACAGCCACGCCGCGGAACTCATCAAAGGCCTGCTTGGAATATCAAACATCAGACGTGTGCTCGGTTTGTGTGTGTGGATAAGAGAAAATAAAGATCTTTTTCTAAGTGTCTTTGTCTTTGTGTGTTTGTGTACACACGGATATACAAATGCAGTCTTTTTTCAATCAGTATCTTGAAGCCTGGGTTGGCAGGCTGGATATGCAGCTAGCTTTAGCAACAGTTCTGTTCTTGGACGAGGGGGGGGGGGGGGGGGGGGGGGGGGGTGTATGGTTCCCGGCGAGGCCCATGAAATGGGGGTCCTGGAGTTCAATGACAGCCTGATGAACTACGGGATGATTTAGCAGCTTTGTGGAAATGTACCATGAGCCAAGTGACAAAACATGTGTTGACCTCATTACCCACTGCAGGTTGTTCAACATGTCCATACACTTGACTGCAGGTGGATTATATTAACACTCATTTATTTGAAAGCTTTTGACTAAGCTTGATGGGTAGCGGGTGGTTGAATGGCTGCCTGATGTGCCAAAAGGTGTAGGCTACTCTTTAAGTTCACCACTGTTTGTTACCACCCACCACGAGCCCGACCAGAAGCCTGGCTCGGTTGGATTAACAGACTGCATCACAGGCCTCTGACTGGGACCAGGTCAGAGGCCAATGGCCTGGTATAGGTGTTGGTTTTGGTGTTGTTTGTGTTTTATCCATTATCAGAACTCTAAGTTTGTTGTGGCCTCGGTGGCATCATCACCGACGACACACATCAAAAAAAGAAGCAATCGGCAGAATTGAAACCTGAAGTGCTGCTGGAGAGAGAGTCATGGCGATCACTGTCGAAGTTGAGGGTCTCCCCTGGACCACACCTATGCCCCACAACTCAACTGCCCAGCAGTCCAGCGCCTGCCTCTACTTCCATCACCTGCCCTACGAACCGCCCCGGCCGCCGCGCACCTCCATTTCATGCAAGGGATCCTTATTTATCTGCAGAGCCCCCATCGAGACGACTAGACGGCTGCATGCATCCCCTCGTGCGGATAGTCAGCCGTAAACTCCCTGCCGCGACGTAAGCAGCCACAAGCATAGTGGGGAACCCACCCGGCAGAAGCAGATAGCCAAGCATAGTGGGGACAAACAGCAAAGCAGCCAGCATAGGGGGGACGCCCAGCCAGCAGGCGCACATAGTGGGAGGGACCCACCGCAAAAGCAGCCAGCATACGTGGGGACCCCAGCAAGCAGCCAGTCATAGTGGGGGACCCGTCCAGCTCCCTCCTTCCCAGCCCCTCCAGCCTCCTGAGGCCGGCGTCCACCAGGCTTGTTCAGGAAGCTCTACTGCTCTACGCTCCCCCACTCTGCCCCCCATGAACTCTGGAACGTGAAACCCCCTCTCAGCCCGTCGTCCCCTCCGCTGTCACCCAACCATGATAGTCCATCTGCCCACCAAGAAGAGAGAGTGTGAGTGTGTGGTGGTGTTGTGTGTAGTGGTGTGGTGGCTGTGCTGTGTGTGTGGTAGTGTGTGTGTGTGTGTGTGCTGTGTGTGTGTGTGTGTGTGTGTGTGTGTGTGAGGGAGCTATAGTAATATTTATCCCATTGCAAACCCTTGTAAGAGTTCAATGGACACCCGACTTAGGAAAAGCGAGGAGAGAAGCAGATTAGTTATTTCCGCCATCTTATGGTACTGTAAGTCAATAGATGCAAGAGTTTTT
>OLKM01001686.1:0-15600 GCA_900291075.1 Melanogrammus aeglefinus
CGTGCTATTAAAGGTTTAAAATTACCTGGTCGTCAAAACTCCCTCCTCCAGTCTGTTTCATTAAAAACATCACTATGTGTCTCTTGCAGCATCATAACATTCATGTTTTTTAACTTAAAAGTTTCAAAAATGCAAGCTCTCTTTCTCACATCTCTAGCTCCATTCACGTTGAGTGTGGAAAGGTTAAAATGAGCCATAAAAAGAGATATTAAGAGATACACCAGACTACAGAGACAGCAGGCCCTGCTTACATGCCTCTGAAGTCCTCATCATTAAGCTCTTTTGTTAATTTCGACTATTTTCTTACCTCAGTATTCCTGCTCAGGTGAAACCTCCTCCCCTTAAAGTTTATCTGAAGACTAATGATAGCCGCACAGTTTTTTCTTGCAAAGTATTCTCATACTGGACATTTTTCATGTTTTTGTTGTTGTTCAGGAAAACCCGTAACTCATTTACTGAGTATACACTCCTGTTGAGAGACAGACAACAGTGGTGAGTCAGTGAGGGGCTGGCTGTCCGTTACACCCTCCTCCATCTCCTCCTCCCCACTGGACTCTGTCTCCTCATCATTACACTGCTCCTCCTGCTCCTCCTGCTCCTCACTAGCAGCTGTTTTTTTTGCTTTAGAGCCACATTTTTCACTGGCCTGCTTTCTTTTTAGATGGGGAGCTTTCAAACTCTCTTCCTCCCCCATCACCCCATCCTCACCGTCGCTCAGCTCTGCTGCAGCCAGAGATGGCCAGCCTTACAGCTCTACAGCTCCTACAGCTCTACAGCCTCTAAGCCTTACAGCCTCTACAGCTTACAGCCTCTACAGGTGCTGTGATTGTGTTGTCCCCCTCCTCCGCTGAACAACACTCTCACTCTGACTTTCTCTTGCAACACTTTCAATACATAAATTTTTGTTTTCGGATGGTTTAACAACCTGCATTTCATTTTCAACATTTTCACATTTCATACAATTCTTGAGTTGCAGTTTTTGGATTTCCCACACTGTTTTCAGTTACAGCATTTCTTTTGTGCTCTCACTGTTGTACACTTTGGTGGGCTTGTCCACGCCTGCAACCCCCTGCCTTACAGCGTCCGCATCCTTGGAGAGCAGCCGTCACGTCAGCTGGCTCAGCCCGTTTTTCAGGGACTTTCTCGGGCGCGCTCTTGCCTAGATGCCCTCCTTCCCCAGCAAAGCCTTTCAGAGTCCGAATTTACGAACACTGCATACTCAAAATCATTCCACCTTAAACTTAAACACCAAGCTTAGATTGAGTCGCTTGTTGTTCAGGTCATTGTACCTGCGTCTGTGGACCACAATGCGGAGCAGCGGTGATTGAACCCGACCGGCAGCTTCCTGATTCACGATCAATCTTCGCTACCCGTGACAGTCGCGGGCAGCGCCTCGTCCCCGATAAACGCGGGATGTTGAGATAGGACCCGCGCCGCCTGCGTTGACGGGGACACGGAGACAAACGAATCTTTCACCACGATCCCGATTCCACCACCTTGTTACCCTTGCCACGCTATCACGAAGCACACCGGCGTTCTTCCGGCGGACCTGACGCTGCTGTGCCCCGACCTCAGCACCGCAAGGTCTTGCACTCCTCCACAGAAACCCGAGAAACTGGTGGAGATCTTCACGCCGTGCTTACGGCTGAGCTCCCCGAACGCCACCATTGCTCCGGCGCAACCGGCCAGGCAGCCGCTGGCCGACGGCGAAAAAAAAACACCCCACAAAACGTACCCCGCAAAGCCTTCACACGACTATTATTTACAACTTTTACTGAGAGAAAAAAGTTTGAAAAAACTTCTTAAATTCTCTTTCACACGCGCTCTCCACACAACACTCCTTCCGCTCCTCAGAGAGAGAGAGAGAGAGAGAGAGAGAGAGAGAGAGAGAGAGAGAGAGAGAGAGAGAGAGAGAGAGAGAGAGAGAGAGAGAGAGAGAGAGAGAGAGAGAGAGAGAGAGAGAGAGAGAGACCCTAAAAAATATGTTTGAGTGCAAACACCAATTTTAACACTAGATGGGAGAAATACCTACACAGTGTTCCTTTAATGATTAAAATCAATAACACCAACTGCTTGATTATCGTCACAACCGGACAGTAATCAATAAATCAAATGTGCTCAAACAAAACCAAAAAAATCTGGTATCTGTGGCTATCACATGCCTTTAAAACAGCCTACCTTTCTGTACCTACAAGATTTGCTTACCTACCTGCCTGTCTACCTGCCTATCTATCTTTCTTCCTGTCTTCCTACCTGTCTGTCTGTCTGTTTGTCTGTCTACCTGTCTATCTACTTGCCTGTCTGTCTACTGGAGGACCTCCCTGCTGAAGGAGGCAGGGAGGGTTTGTTGGAGACCTTCTGAATACAGCTTACTCAAATAGAGCGCACTCTGGCTGCTTCTCCAAATTGCCTCCGTCGCTTTAAGGCATGGAGAAGAGTTGGTGAGAAGTGTGAGGAATATCAATCAGATGTAATTGGCTGAACAGGTACAGGGAGTCAAGGAGAGGCTGCTGAATAAGCAACACAATCCCTGGTCCGATGTTAACTCTATTGACTCCGTCCCCCGGCACACCTGATCAGATGGAACCAGCGGCGGCTTCCAGCCAGCTGTTCAAACTGTAACCCAGATAAGGAGCGGGCAGAAGAGACTCTCCTGGGGTGCTCCTCAAAACCCCAGCAGCCAATAAGGGTTTGGGATGAGCCGATGTGGAGCTTAACCTATGAGGACGTGCTTCTCTTGGTCAATACAACATTAAGCCAAAATGTCAATCCCCAACAACATACAAATTAGCCATGTGCTAATCAGCCCAGCCGGGCTCCGTGGAGAGAGGCCAGTGGAGTACGGGGTGTAGGGTACTCCACTGGTAGGGTTGTATTATATATTCAACCCAAAACCCTTGAGCAAGACACTCAGCTCCACATGCATTCAATGCAAGACTAAGTGGACCCAAGTATTAATGTTTATTCATGTATATATATATCGAACTGAGGTGTCTGAGGTCCAGGCACGCACGCACGCACCCACCCACACACGCACGCACACACACGCACACGCCCACACACACACGCCCACACACACACGCACACACCCACACATATACACACACACACACAAACACGCACGCGCAGACATGCACACACACACACACCCACACATGCACACACACACACACAAACAGCGGTTGTTGTAATATCCCTGTTCCTCATGAATCAGCCGACAGCAGATGGCCCAAATTACACCTGAGTACAGAAACCCACTTCTTCCTCTTCCATTTCATCACACGCTCTCTGGTTTGTTTTCCCTTGTTAAACCTGGCCCCTCCTCTCCGGGGCCCCAACCCAACGGTCTCTCTCTGTCCGTATCTCAGCTGGTGTCTCATTGTCTCTCTCTGTCCGTATCTCAGCTGGTGTCTCATTGTCTCTCAGTCCGTATCTCAGCTGGTGTCTCATTGTCTCTCAGTCCGTATCTCAGCTGGTGTCTCATTGTCTCTCTCTGTCCGTATCTCAGCTGGTGTCTCATTGTCTCTCTGTCCGTATCAGTTATAGTTATTTCACTCTTTTCGTTTTTGTGCCCCATTCTGTCCTGGCCATCTGTCTCCCTCCCCCCCTCTCTCTCTCTCTCTCTCTCTCTCTCTCTCTCTCTCTCTCTCTCTCTCTCTCTCCCCCCCTCTCTCTCTCTCTCTCTCTCTGTCTCTCTGTCTCTCTCTCTCTCTCTCTCTCTCTCTCTCTCTCTCTCTCTCTCTCTCTCTCTCTCTCTCTCTCTCTCTCCCCCCCTCTCTCTCCCTCTCTCTCCCCCTCTCTCTCCCTCTGCAGTGACAGTGGCACTATATGAAGCTCTCCTCTATCCTGACTTCACATGTCTAGCACCGTAACACCAACACTGGGAGGAATAATGAAATGATAAAGTGTGCGTGTTGGTGCGTGCGTGAGTGTGTGTGTGTGTGTTGTGTGTGTGTGTGTGTGGTATGTTCATGCGTGAGTGTGTGTGAGTGCAAGAGTGGCGGATCATTTTTCTTAGGATTTTTATTTGCGTTTCACAGCCGATGGATGTATTTATTTCTCATCATATTTGACAAAATAGCCCCGCGCCGAACAGTTCCCTTCCTCTCCACCCTGTGAGACGGAGTCCAGCTCTGTCCATGAATGCATCTTCTAAAGTCTCTTCCTTTGTCTTCCATCACTTATTCCATCGCCTTCATCTCCACGCCCCCCCCCCCATGTGCCTCTCCTCGTCTCGGTCCTGTCTGTCCTGCCGGCGGCGTGTTTCAGGGTGGTTTAGCGGACTATGAGGCACTGCCTTTAGGGTGCTTTAAGGTGCTTTGACGTGTGCCCAATGGCGCGTTTCCACCAGAGGGTGCGGGTCGGTTCAGTCTGCACAGTTGCGCCGCGGGTTGCGCATATCCACCGCCCAAAGTGGACTGAGCCGCTTTGAGCCGTTCTCCTCCGTTGGGGTACTGAGACGCCTGAAAGGGGCCGGCGAGTTCGAGCTGCACACGCCGTCCTGTTGATTGGTCGACAGAATCGTCACTTCCGTGCGACAGGGGGTAATAATAAACAAACAGATTACCCGCTTAGTTTATTGAAGAAAATGTTCCGCAAAAGTTTGACGTCCTTCTTGAACATCATGCATTGTTTCTGTGTCCTCATTGCGTCGCGTTCTTCTTTTACCGTGGATTCATTAGCAGGCTACACTGTGTGGGGCTGCTATGAGGCCCCCTACCAACAGGGTACTGTCGGCGGTGGAAACGTGAGCCGTAACAGAGCTGGGCTACGCCACGCCCTCACTACTGGGCTGAGGCGTGCCCGCCGTGGGGAAGGGCCACGAGGTGTACTAGATGCAACAGAGCAAGGTATGTAAGGAGGACCACACAAAGAAACATGTTGACAAGCACAGATGTGTGGGTTTCACACATTGGTTTTTTTATATAGGCTACAAATTGACGTATTTTAGTAGTTGACGTTCATTCCATTTGAGGAATATAATAAGAGAAAGATAATGACATGCTTAACAGTTGCAAGTGCTTGGCATGTCTTATAATTTCGATAATAAATAAGATGAGAATATTTCTTCTACTCAATGTGAACATTACTGTAAATAGCATCTATTATCATAAGAACCACCTCGAGATATTTCATCAATTTCCCCTTCTGGATCATTTCAACCACTGGGGGGGGGGAGTGGATCTGGGGATGTAGAGCCCTTGATGGGCCTGGTCCTTATGTTACAGACACCACGGAGCACTGCTGTGTGTGTGGTGTCTGTGTGTTGTGTGTGTGTGTGTGTGTGTGTGTGTGTGTGTGTGTGTGTGTGTGTGTGTTGTGTGTGTGTGTGTGTGTGTGTGTGTGTGTGTGTGTGTGTGTGTGTGTGTGTGTGTGTGTGTGTGTGTTTGTGTGGGGGTGTGTGTTTGCCCTCATGCATGCCATGTTACCATTGACAGAGCCATTCAAACACATCCTTTGGGAATTGACTTTGTTTTCAGCACAGATTTTTTAAGGAAGGGAAACCAGCATCAGTGAGCTCTGAAAGGCTTGAGAGAAGCCGTCAGTAAGACGATTGGTAGCTCTCTCCCAGATCCGCTCACTGGTGGCTGTCCGTCCGTCCACAGTCCGCAGCTCATTTGCATCAACGCTACAGACACCAGAAACACGCGCATTCTGAAGGGACTGGAAACAGGAGAGGAATAGCGTTAGATGATATTTTTTTTCCTAATGCAATTTCCAGCAAACAGCTTCAAAAAACATGTTTTCTGGAACTCATATACTTAGTGTTTACGTTTGGGAAAACACCATAATATGTCTCCTTTAATGTACGCCTGCCGTCCCGGGCTCCAAGCCGGTCGCTGCTCTCCTCTTTGAGTTAATCAGTATTAAGCTAAATAACAGAAGAAGCAACACGAAGATGGGATGGGATGAAGAGAACGAAGGTTGGCTGCTGAGGAAGGTGACATTGATGACCTGGAGGCCTCTCCCAAAGGCAACATAGCACTTGTGATGTCAGAAGAGGCAATCTTCTGAATGCTCGTGAAGGCCAATGACACATGGTGACAGCACACATGGGTGTATAGGTGGTTCCCCTTAGGCCTGTTTCCTCTGTGTTCCATCATTCTGTTTGGCTAAATAAATGGCTGGTTTTGGTTATTAAAAAACCACAAAGATAATGAAGGTATTCCCATCAACTTTCAGTGAACTGCTCGATGCTATATTATATTCACCGTGTCTAATTCCGGTCAAGGTAACATTAACAATAAAAACTCATTTATTGTTGACTATTTTTAAGGATATTTCACAGATGCATTTGACTTCATATTGACCTCAAGATCCAGAGCATGGTCTACAACAACAACAAAGAAACAAAACTCAAGGCTCCATCAAGATCTCGGTGGTCTGTCATCAGACCAAGGCCTGTTATCAGATGAAGGCCTGTCATCAGATCAAGAATCATCAAATGAAGGTCGGTGCCCGATGCATGAAGCAACACTGCCCCCGTTTGACCAACATTGGAATCAACAGTTACATCCATTTGTCATTCATTTACCGAAAATATTAATGAAAACATTTATATCCTGTCAGCCAGAATAGCAAAATGTGTGATAAAGTAAAATTAAGTTATTTTTTAAAATTACAGATCTGAAATGATGATATTTGCGTGAAGTGAAGGCGGAACACCTTTTGTGACTGGGACTTCGTTTCTCTCCGTCCCAAAAAAAGCCGACGTGTGCCCGGAAGGTTTCCACGCCTTCAAACACACGTTAGCTGATATCGTCTTCTTAGCGCTAGGGTTAGGGTTACGATCATGTCCCAGCGCCCCCGTCAGGGTGCTGAGCCTCCACGGGTACCGGCAGGACGGCGCCTCCTTCCGGGAGAAAACGGGAGCTCTTCGGAAACTTTTAAAGAAACAAGTTGAGCTCGTTTACATGACCGCACCGCACCACGTGACCCGAGACTGCAGCGGTGGGTCATCATCAACACACACACACACACACACACACACACACACACACACACAGGCTTGTCTTTGTCACGTTGTGGTACAACCTGACAGGAACCTACATTGTGGGAGCCACCCTTCCTAGACATCATACACCTCTGAAAAAAAATCTGGCAGTTTAGGTGCACTTTGAGGAGCATATGAATATCACTTCAAATTAACAATATTCAAAAACTTGTGTACAGACCTGACTAGACCTCCTTTGTGGGAACATCTCAGGTATAGCTATTCTTCTGGGGACCCTAAACACACATCTCAGGATTTGCTATTCTTCTGAGGAACATCTTAACACACTCCTCAGGTATATCATTCTTCTGGGGAACAGCTGTTCTGACATCCCTAGACAGGACCACTATCTGGTGCAATAATCTCAGACAAACAACCACAAACAGACTGTGGGTTGACCAACAGTTGACACCTGCGCCACAGACCTAGTCTAAACGTGAAGGTGATATGGCCTACCTACGGTCATAAAATTAGAGTTGGGTGATAGTAAGTTTGGATCATGTATGGTGCAGGCATTATAGAACAGGTTTGCATGCTATGCTATATATATTTGATTCTCTATTCAGTACCTTTTGGTCACTAATGCTGCGTTAGTACTGCGTTGGTACTAATGCCATTTGTCTCGTAAACTCGTCATCCGAGTTGGAAAGTGGTAAATCTCGCAGCTATCTCGCAACATTTACCGAGACACGCCCCCTTTTGGTTGTAATATACGCCGTCCAACAGAGTTGAACAAAGCGCAACATACGACTTGGAAAACGAAGATGGTTGCGCCCATAGTTCACTAAGTTGAGATGTATTTTCTTTGTATTTGTACTACGTTGGTCATTTTAATGTTGATTTTAAATGCTCTTGCACACTTGTTTACATCGCTGCTTTAGTCCAGTCACCAATTTATGCATTGCACTGTTTTATTGCATATCACGCAACTGTTACACTGGTGGCGTCCATGTTCTTTCCGACTCGTAATTTCCAAAGAACGCTATAATAGTATGACCCAGGAAGTGACGTCATGTTCCGCGTCAGTACAACTTGGGCGACGACTTCACGAGACAAATGGAACGCAGCGTAAACTGTTTTGTCAAGTGCAGTTGCCAGCCTGTCACAAAGCCTACAACCTCCTGTTTTTGATAGCCAATGCGTTGACGTTTTTCGCCAGCCGGTTAAGTATTCACCGTGTAGCACAACACCTGCACGCATTCGTTGCGTAGTAGCATTACTTCTGTGTTTAATTGGCACCTTTTGGGGCTTGCATGTAAAATCATTTCATAAAAGGTTTTGAATTTTTTTTTTCAATTGAGGATGCACACCATCGGCCCATGCACAAGCCATATACGAAATTTTAGGCCGATCTGACATATGGTCAGAGATATACGAGCCACAGACAGACAGCCATGTATAGATAGATGAGGTTTCTACACATGAATTAGAATTATATCACCTGAACATACTTTAAAAGCTCTTTATTGAGTGTCAACTCAAATACAGTAGGCCTATGAACCGCCCGACAAGATTCTGAACAAGGAATCTCTATCCCCTCTATCCCTATGGTCCCCCCTCACTCTCTCCCTCCCTATGGTCCCTCCCTCTCCCTATGGTCTCTCTCTCTCCCTCCCTTCTTCCCCTCTCCTTCTCTCCCTTCCCTTCCTCCCCTTCTCTCTCTATTGGTCCCCTCCCTCTCCCTCCCTCCCCTCCCTCCTTCTTCTCTCTATGGTCCCCCCCCCCTCACTCTATCTCCTGTCCCCCCTCTCTCCCCATCTCTCTCTATCATGTACCTGTTGAGAAACTGGATGAAAAACTGAAATGTTTTACATTTTCCTTTTTAGTGCAGTAATTCTATTTTTGATGTAGGAATTTGAGTGCCTTCCAGTCTCTATTTTTTTAGTGCTTTCTGGCTCTGATTTTAAGGCACTTATTCACAGTCTTCCTTTCTTGGAAACATTGCAGGTCAAAATGAAGTTCCTCATTGTGCTTTTCAACGGCATTTGTCTCCTCAGCTTCCCAGGGCCTCTTCTTCTGTGGCTTGCGAACTAAATAAGAAATGAAATGAAAAGTTAGTTTTAGGATATAATAAATGCAACAGTAATTGTTAAGTCTGGCTCAAAATAAAGTCCATTATACAACTTAGTCCCAACCTGCGTTTTGTGGATTGGCATTTCAAAACTGTATTTTTGATGAACTACCATACATACCGCATGTTCACTATTTGAAATTCCACACTAATGTGAGATTTAGGAAACTGCATTTCTTTAAGAGTCAAAAACTAAACTCAAATACATAAATATCAAATTGAACAGCCTAACACTATTGCTGTGCTGCCATAGGCAAGAGAGCATTAAAGTCGTGTTTTATTGCTTTATTGTTACTTAAACAATATAGCGCGAGTGAGTGAGGACGTCCGTGGCACATGGCTGCGGCCAAACCACAGCCATGGGGATATCCACAGACCTCCTCACGAAAACGAGCGCTATATTGCTTTTATACAGCAATTCCTTTTACAACTAATTATTAAATAAACACCAGATAAAGTTTTCAAAAAGGTTCATTTTGTTCAAATACAGTCTGAATACGTAGCAAATATAGTTCCGGATAAAGCGCCCAGGATTCAGTCACATATAGCTTATCGCACAGTGATTGCTTGTGATCAGTCAAGAGTTCAACATTCGGAGTGGATGTGGGATGTGCATGATATCCTCACTGAAAGTGCGTCATAGAATGCCTCTCGAACGTCTCATCCAATTGGAAAGGATTCTACATAAACAGACCTAACTGCTGTATAATGTACTGTATGCTGCTATGCTACTGTACACATGGTGTGTACTATACTTTTTATTGTAATGCTATTGTTACTTTACGCTAGTGTACGCTACTATACTGTGCCCTACTGTACGCTACTGTATTGTCCTGCACTGTACTTTACCAATATAGTGAGATGTTTCAGAAAAGTAGCCTTGTCATCCTCTGCCTATGCCAATCCCCATGTACAATTTCACATGGATTGGGTGTGTTACTCAAGAGAAAAATGTAGACAGATGGATGAACAAATACACACAAACAGCGTTTTCATCATTATATAGTATAGGATAGTAGGATATCCTTACTGGTCTTGGACTTTTTCTTTTGGACAGGGATGTCGTCTCCATCGGAATTACTCTTTAACCTGGTATGAGAGTTGTGTGAGTGTTTAGGATGTATCAATTAGTTTGTTTTGATGCCACAAGCAACATTTAGTGACTTGTGGCTGATGTTGTAGGTGTATATAAATATAAGGTGTGCTTGGATCACAGTATGATTGTGTGTTTGCTGTCTCTCTACCCGTGATGGAAATGTTTTGATGTGTGCCACTATCTTTTGAACCTTTAATTGACCTTTGGATTGCATGCAAGTAAAAGTGTGTTATTTTATTATGATTGAAGGCATTTAAGCCTTTTTTTAAAGGACATAGTTACCCTGATTAGGGACAAAGTTTTAAAGATGGATATATTTTTAAAAATACAGAACGCAAGATATGCTTGTAACCTAAGTGTGGAGGGTGTATGTGGAGTGTGTGTTGTTGATGGCTGGTTTACAGCCTCACCTGGCCTGAGTCAGACTGATTGGACTCTGGCTGGGTGGGGCTGCACACCGGTGGTGCAGAGCAATTATGGCACCCAGGATAAACCAGCCATCAACACACACACTCGAGGAGGAGCCACAGTCATGGCAGTTTGTACCATCAGCTCGGCGAATACAATCTGCCTTAATCTCAAATAAACATCTTGCACTACCATCTACCCGTGTCCTGTGTTGGAGGGCCCCAAAGGAAGCCACTTAGGTGGCGTGTGGTAAGGAGCAACCTTGCCACACTAAGATATTCATGTTCTAAGTAACACCAAAACACATACCTTCCATGTCTTGTTCATACACCTCCTCTTGTATGGTCATCTTCAGGACTCCGTATTGCTTGTCCAACTGGAATTGTTTCTAAAAACAGGTTGGTATGAATATACATTCTACTGTAGTTATGGTGTTGTACCCATTTAAAGCTTCAAAAATGGCAAGAGTTTGATTTAAGCAGAAACACATACCAGTCGGATCAATGTTGATCTCCCTCAAGGCTCTTGCCTTGAAAGTCTGCAAGGCGGCCCCTGCTCCATGGCCATCAGAATTTTTACTGATCTTGACCAGTTGAAGGGTGCCCTCCGGTAACCGATAGAACTGCCGATGCACTCTAATATCGTGGCCCATGAAATCCGCCAGCTGGTCAAGCTCTGTCTCCTGAAGGTTTAGCACTTTAGATAAGGTAGCCATGTGCTTCCTCAGTCTTGTTGAGGTGAGTGAAAGAGGATTCTTGACATCACAGAGTTGGACAAACTGGCGGATGCAATCTGACCCTCTGTAGTGCGACATCACTCCTGGTCTGGCAAACACATATGCGTTTTCTTTGAGGACGCCACACTCCTTTCTCTTTTGATGTAGCATGTTGAGTGCTTCATACATCACTGGGCTTAGGAGGATAGCAACTTTCCTACCTCGCTTTCCTCTCATTTCTATTCTGGTAAAATGATGGCAGAGCTTTTTCTCGAGCTCAGAGAGAGCGAGGTTGACGTCTTCGTGAGGAGCTGATGTGTCTCTTGATGTGAATGCAGAGAGGGACATTTTGGACACCTCACCTTCTCTACGCCGGTTGAATAAGATAACCTGTGCGAGAGTCACCTTTGCCAGGGTGGCCCAGTTGTGCGATGACGCCTCAGATTCTAAATCATGTTGGTACTGCTGTTGCTTCTCATCCAGGTAATTGTGCAACTTCTGCACATCTGCTGTGAAAGGCAGCAGCTGGGGGGCGTTCCACTTGGACTCATTGAGGCTCTTCAAATGTGATGCAAGTGACTTGACACAAGCTCGTGCCATTTCGCATCATACAGATTTCGAAAGGCTTGAGCTTCTTCTGCGCCATCCTTGTCTCCTTTAATGATTGCATCACTCTCCAGGAGAGCATAGGACATCCTTCTTGAGGCGTGTGTCCAAGTTTCGAGAGGAAGCGATTTTGGAATTACCTTTTATTGCCTTTGTGCTGTGTGTTTCACTGCATCGACTGTCTGCATGAAGTTCGCTGGTATGACATATTCTTTGATCGTCTTCATGTTTGTGACTTCTCCACCATGTAAGCAAAGTCTGCCAAGCTCCCTTAACTTTTGCCGGATATATTCGTGCTTATCAACTTCAAATCCATGCTTGTTGTAGAGGTGCTTCCCCATCTCCATGATGCACCAGTCATTTCTGACTGCATGTGCAACAGCATCCTGGTTCATGTTGTTCACCAGTTTCCATAGCTCTTCCGAAACTCCAGCAGGTGTGGGTTCTGCAAAGGCACAGAGGGCTTGGACTCTAGTTTTTCCCAGTTTGGGATTGACAGGTTTGAATTTGCATATCTGAAAATGTCTCCACATGTACGGTTTCATATAAATAACCCTTGACGAGTAGAGACAGTGCATGTTAGTCTTTGTGCTTGGGATTCTTCTCTTGGTGTCTGCTTGCGTGCAACCAGTTTTTCCTGTGCCCGTTTTCCAAACTTCAGCATTATCTGTGCAAAATTACCTTTGTTCGGAGACATTCTAGTGTGCACGCGGTCTTTGTTTTGAGCCCTTTGGGAAACTAAGTGCTTTTTGCTACCTCCAGCTCCTTGTTGTGTTTACGCTCCAATGCTTCACGATTTTTTAGGAAAGAAGACCCGCGATATACAGACAGAACTGTCTCTTGTTGTACTATCCGAGATCTCTTCTTTTCTTTCTGCGACAGCGAGGAATTGATACTGAGCACACTTTCACCATGTTCCCTGCTAGAGAGGCAAGTGCCTGTGGGCGGATGTAGGCAATCGACAGACATTTGTTGCACTGCTTCTGTTACTCCAGCTCCTGTCTGACAAGGGATGGATGGTGACCATAGATGGTGACATTTCACAGATCATGCTTCCATCTTTATCTGTAACTTTCGTGCAATTGTGAAGCGACGGAATCGTATCTTCCCCAACTATCATGCTGGTGCAAATAAAAGCTATCAGATCCATCAGGAATCCTGTCTTTCACATCTTAAAAGATAATAACATGAGAAAACATTAGTGCACAAATACACTTTCCACTAAGACAATTTTCGGCCACGTCAAAAAACTAATTATAAAGAGTCCGTACTGGCTTATCAGGAGTGATGTGACAGGTATACCTGTGTACTGTTCCCTTTACAGAAGGGCAGCCTGCTGTGGTGGGGTTCTTTTTTGGTCATTTAAAGAGGATAGTGTAGAGACAAGAGCGCTACAAGCGCAATAACAAACACGGTAGCAAAATGGTAGTACCCAGCGTTGTGGTTGTCCCGATGAAGGCATAAACGAAGCGACGCGGTGTGGCCTCACGGCGGATGAGAGCAACGGCTGAAGCTGGTTCGCGGGGTCTCAGGAGTTTGCCGGGCGCTTTCTCCGCAAGGGTACGGCGTTGACTACGGCGGTCAGTGGTAAGTAACTAGTTGACCCAGCTGAGAAGTAAGTAGGATGTTTGGGTCTAACCACAAAGATGTCTACAGTACCATGACGGGGATGGACTGACGTAGTTGTAGTGGGGGGTGGGTGGAGCTTTTACAAAGACGCTTTGGTCCTATCCCTAAGCCGTGCACAATCAATTGTCGGACATCATCTCCCATGCTGTCATACTGAGTCAGAAAAGATCAAAATCCAACAGGGATCTTCATCTGTTGGCTGGCTTCAAAAGACAGCGAAGTGGAAAAGAATACCAGTTTAAACAAACAAATACAAACGGTCATGGAGATGACTCGTACGTGCGGAGGGCTTTCAAGAATGGTCAGGCTGAATACCTGGGTTTATTTAGTTGAGGAGGGACCTGCAAGCAGCTGATTGAGAGTGATCAGTGTGCTATGTCTAAATTGGGCGAGGAGCGGCGGTCGAAGCGGTGAGTTGCCTCTCGTAAGACGCATGATTTGAGAGTTGTGCGTAAATGGTTGCAGGGGGGTGATGTGGACATGCAAACAGGCAAAAGCCAGCTATTTAGCGCGACTTGGCAGAGTGTGTTGGGCTTATTAACTAAAACTTGGGGGGGAGCATACGAATTACAACCAATTGCCAACAGCTAGCCTGGGACGCGAAGGCCAGCCCCCTCCGAAATTGTGATGTCGGCAAGGAGGTTCTGGACCACTGTCTATAGGGTCTTGCTTTACTTGAACGCGTATTTCTCCCTTCCTAACGTTTCCAATCAAATGGACTGGATTATGGAAAAAAAAAAAAAAAAATCAACCGACAATTGCCATGGCGTTAGCCGGGGGGCGTCGCGTTGGCTGGTGACGGAGTGGGTCGAGGTGGTTGCGCAGAGGGTTGTGTTGGTGAACAAGGACGTGTCACCCTGGCTCACCATGTTGCAATTGATGGGAGTTTAGTAGTGGTGCAGCGAGTGTCGAGGGTGATCTCGCTGCGTCACGAGTGTGTGCACGATCAATTTGGTTCTATACGTCACACAGCTTCATGGCTTGTGTGCAGGGAGTGCTAGGTAGCGGGTGCGGGAGCGAGGATGTGGTGGAGACTAGCGCAATAGACAAGATATGGGTTTGCAAGGATGGGGCTATTTAGAATTGGTATCGCTGTGCTGGGAAAATTACGAAAATCAACTAGTAGACTGCCCACGTGAGAAGTCGATTATGTAATCCGTTCCATGTCTGTGTCGTCGAGGTGTATCCGAGTGATTCGATGTTCAGCACCGCCTAGCAGGATAGCGAGTACTGGAGGCACTTGGTCGACCACTTCCACTGAGAGAGGACAGTGGGTAAGTGTCAGGGAATACAGACGATTTTGTTGCACTGCTTCTGCTTTGACATGGAGTTGAAGCAGCTTCTTTGCTGACTCAGTCCGTGTCTGACAAGTATGAGGTGACATAGTGATGGCGGGCACATTCTCACAGATCACTGCTTCCATCGCTGCTATGTATTGCTGTACGTTTCTGCGAATTGACGCTGGAACGTTATTTTTTCCCCAAAAAAGCCTCATTCAGAGTCCATTCAGGATGATCGTTCACTTTCAGATCGTCGCAAGAGAAAAGTGAGTTAAAATAAGAGATCTGAGCGGCGATGGTCGGTTTGCTTGTCAAAGTCCAGTCCACGGGCATGGTGGTTCCAGATCGGCTCTGCCAGAACAGATGTTTGATGATGGGCTAGGGTGAGCTGCGCAGTGAAGTCCAAGATTAGAATCGATACAGATAGAGGGGTCCTGTCGGACTAAGCAACGACATACCCACTTTGGTCTAGACGGGATGGCCGATCGTGGGCGAAGAATGGAATGTGGCGGCCATTCCACTCAATGTTAAAAAGCAGAGTGCGCAATCTGTCCAAAGCTGGGGAGTAACCATGAGGAGACAGGTCAACGACGAAGAACCAGCAGAAGTACACATGGCAACTACAATCTTTATGATGCCCTGATTTAGGATTAGTTTTTACCATTGTAGATTCACATGTTTTTAATTGCATGTAATGTGAATAGCTATGATTATGCGCTTTTGAGTGCTCTTTGAGTGAGCACTGAGTAGGAAATGCGTCGTAATAATAAAAATGGATGTGGAGTTGTTCATTTATTCTGC